>JAULKM010044434.1:0-13021 GCA_032355605.1 Rubia tinctorum
ACGCGCGAACCGGCCTTCACCCCAATGCCAGATGTCACTCCCAACGCCGGCGACCGGAAAAAGTCGCAAAGACGAGCTGCGGCCACCATCGACTACCACGCTGATCGGAGCCACGGTGGGTTCATCGCGCGGGAATACACCGGAGCAAAACGGCCTCCACGCGGAAAATGGCAACACCACCGACGGACGGGCAGCGGATCCACCGCCACCGGCGAGCAGCCCCACCTCCATAATAATTTAATCCCCTTCTTAAAAAATTAGCATTAGCATTAATTATCCAACATTAACTACTCATTTTTTTTCTTTCAAAAACATTACAAAACTGTATTTCATTGGTACAAATACAGAGCGTGATTAAGTAAAATAGAGGGCGCAGTATAACAATTCACTCATTGTCGCCTTCTACACGCATGCACATGCGACAAAAAGATTAGGAACTGTATTTGTCAATGACGTTTGCTCAACCACTCCTAGTACTAATCTTGTCTGAACAGAACACCGGAAACTTTAGTGGAACGAGAAAATGGAAAAACACGTCCGTAGCATCATTCTGGTTTTGGTATTTACAGTATTTGCTCCAAAAAATTCCAGATTTGGTGAAGCGGGTTCAATAGTTAAGACCCTTCCAGGATTTCCGGGGCCTCTGCCTTTCGAATTGGAAACTGGGTTAGTAAAGTGATCACAAACATATTCTGTCTGAACCTTAGTTTCCAACTTCGAAATGAAGAAGAAATTTATGATTTTAGTTTTGGTTTGTGGTTTTGTTGCATGCAGGTATATAGGAGTTGATGAATCAGAGGATGTGCAGTTTTTCTACTACTTCACCAGGTCGGAGTCCGACCCGGAAACTGACCCGCTTATGCTCTGGTTAACAGGGGGGCCTGGTTGCTCTGCAATTTCCGGTCTTGCTTATGAGTTTGGTGAGCCTCCTATGTTTTCTACGACATTTTTTTTTTGTTCATGGTAACCGTTGTCTCAAACAAAGGGGACTTAAAACCGTAATAATGCAACTCCAGAGGAAGGAATTTAAACTCGGGTTGCACACGCCGGGCATAATGGCATGACCAACTCAGGTGGTTGACTATTAGTATTGGTTTGAGAAGCATCATAAACTTTGAAAATTTTCAGGGCCAGTAATGTTTGAGCCATTTCTTTATGATGGGAGATTACCCAAGTTGATGCTAAATCCATATTCATGGACCAAGGTGAGTTCAGTAACTTAAAAGGGTATGACATTTCGAGTAGGCGTGTCAAAATCTGGTTATATTATTAGCATAGCGTCAGTTGAGTTGTCTCAGTAAATCTGGTTGTCGTGTCAGAAATCATCCTCAGTCTCGTGTTTCAGGCAGCAAGCATTATCTTTTTGGACCAGCCAGTAGGAGCTGGATATTCTTATGCCAGGACTGCGGAAGCCTCTCATTCTTCTGATTCGCATGTTTCTGATCAAATCTATGAATTCCTTAGAAAGGTAATTAGTTCTTTGATCATTTGTTCCAGACTTTGTCTGAACAAAAAGTGTACTTAATCTGCAGTGGCTGGTTGATCACCCCGAGTTCATCTCGAGTCCAGTCTATGTTGGTGGAGACTCATATGCAGGCTTCATTGTTCCAATTGTTACTCAACTTATATCAGATGGTATCATACTATAAAACATGCTTCTTTTCCTTTTTAATTCTTTTTCATTAGCTCTAAAACTAAATGGGTTAAATGCAGGGAATGAGGCCGGATTCGAGCCAAAGATTGATTTGAAGGTTTGTAGAGTACCTTCTTTGTTGGGCGAGAACTTAAGTGTGCTCATTTCGTTCACTATGTTTGATTTTAGTTCAGTTCAGTAAGAAATCAACTGGAAAGAACATGGCCTGAAGAGTGAAAGACAGTAAACTTCCATTCTTGGTTATTTCTGTGTCTAAGTTGTTGCTTCATCGAACTGACTCCAGGGTTACTTAGTGGGAAATCCTTTCACAAGTGGGGAAGATCCAAACTATCGAGTCACATTCGCTCACGGGGTTGGGTTAATTTCCGATGAACTCTACCAGGTTGGATCATGATCTTTCAAAATCTCGAAAAATCATCCTTCATTTGCTTCATGATTAGCCATTTTGTTACAAACCCTTCATCATTTTGCAGTCCTTAAAGCTCAACTGCAATGGGCAATATGAACCAGTAGATCCAAGTAACGAACTCTGCATACAATGCATGCAGACATACAACGAGGTAAAGAAAATCCACCCTTTTTTTCAGCAGTTTAAATACCAATTGCCAAAAAATGAGATCAAATGTTTGTTTCTCACAGTTGCTTAGCGGTATCAATACTAAACACATTCTCGCAATAAGTTGTCCTTCTGCTTCGCAAGAGGCTACCGACAAAATGTTGATCCAGAAGATTCAAGAACCTATTCCAATTAAATGTCGGGTAAGTAAGTGTTGCGCGTATAATCAGATCAGTCTTTTGCATCAACTTACGCGAAGTTCCCATGTGATTATGATCATAGGAGGATGCATTTAGGCTGGTTTATCACTGGGCTAATGATGAGAGTGTCCAAGAGGCCCTCCATGTAAGAAAGGTATGCAGACAGTAAAAACTTGTTTCTTGGCTTCATCCTTTTCCTATATATGCATTCTGAAAATTTTACATATGCATGTGTTGTAGGGAAGCATTAGCGAGTGGATTCGATGCAACTACTCCATATTATACGCGATGAATCTTGATACTGTCATACCATATCACGCTAACCTCAGTGTTAAAGGTTATCGATCTCTTGTATACAGGTTAGATTGATACACAATAATCAAGTGCATTCATTGAGTTAATGTTACTAACAGTAAAGTTTTGCGATTTAGTGGCGATCATGATATGCTTATACCTCATATTGGAACTCAAGCATGGATAAAATCGCTAAATTACCATATCATCGACGATTGGAGGCAATGGATAGTTAAAGGCCAAGTCGCGGGGTATGATCTAATTATCGAAACATTGCTTCTTAATTCACTATTTTTTTTTGCTTATGTGTTCACTTGAAGTTCTGTTTTTCTTGTGCATGATGCAGATACACAAGAACTTATGCCAA
The DNA here is from genome assembly GCA_032355605.1 of Rubia tinctorum. Lineage (NCBI taxonomy): Eukaryota > Viridiplantae > Streptophyta > Magnoliopsida > Gentianales > Rubiaceae > Rubia > Rubia tinctorum. The sequence continues at coordinate 3,072 of JAULKM010044434.1, forward strand.
TAAAATGACATTTGCAACAGTAAAGGCAAGAGAGACAAGAAAATTCCATTTCCATTGCTTTATCTAATAATAGGGAAAATTGTAAGGGCTAATTTGCATTCTTGATGTGGTTTATGCAACAGGGAGGAGGCCACACGGCTGCTGGGTACAAGCCAGAAGAAAGCTTAGCCATGTTTAAGAGATGGATTTCTTCTCAACCTTTGTGATCAAGTTGCACAAGATTCCACTCTTTACAGCTTTACTTGGATAGGTTTTAGAAATGTTTAGTAGAAGAATTATCTGATTTCTACACCAGATGGTTTGCTATGTCATTCGCTTGTCCCCTGCATTATTATTTTTTAAATTATAAACCTTAAATGATGGGGATGTTCAAGAATTCAATACTTCATATTAATAAGAATAACGGGAGGTCTTATAATTTGATGCGGGATCGTGGCATTTACACAAAAGTAGTAAATATAAAATTCTAAACAGTCTTTACAACTTAATGAAAGGTTTATCAAGCGATGAAGTGGTGGTTCTCTTCTATCATGAAATCGTCCACCAGCAAGATCAACCTAAACCCATGGAGCAGATCTACCAATTTGACCCAACGTTCCGACTCAAAACAATCACAATAATAAGTATTAGACTTGGTATTGCTTTTTTGCAAGTTGCATGCTTGCTCGAAAGATATGTCAACCACACAAAATTTGATTCAACTATACTTTCCAGATCAGCATAAACACAACCTAAAAACAAAAATTAATGGCTCCTTTACTAAAGTCATGGTTAGTCTCCATTTGATTAAGATTCTCTTGCAAAAGTAAGAGACTTTTCCCATTTCTAGTTGGCTGAAATGTATTTCTTTAGTTGGTTAAAATCTAATTCTTTAATGTTTAAGAATAATCTTTTGTGCGTACAAAAACATTTAACACTAGGTTGAACAGCTGGAGTAAATAAATCTAAAGGTAATCTAACCAAATATAGCTGATCTGAGCAACTTGAAACTATCCAAACCAACACAGGTCTACAAATAAATCTGTAATCTCAGAAGGAATCACCAAATTTTGATTGTATAAACCATTTTAAACTCAGTTTTCTTCTAAATCAATTTTAGAGAGTAGAATCGAAAGTTTTAATAGGTGAAAGGTCGTAGGAAAATTTAACTTGGCTTAGACTTTTGGATCTAATGTTTAAAAAAAAAATCATTTTTTAAAACACCTTACTCTCCCTGTCCCACCTTAATTTGCAAAAAGAGAAATTGAGATTTTTGCAAATTGAGGTGGGGAGTATATACAGTAAAAAAGGTACAAAAATATGCAAAAAGCTGGTCGAATTACTGTAGACAAAACTAAAAAGCAAAGGGTTGTCTGCTGTGAATAATAAATTTCAAATTTGATAATCAGATGTTTACAAGGCTGTTACAAGCTAACAATTCCCTCTAAATTTTTTAATTTGGCTCCAAAAATTCTGATTTGGAGCCAAAAATCAAAATAGACGCCCCTCCCCCCAATAAAACAAATTCAAAATGAGCTTTTTGTTCTCTATAAAAGCCTTCATTCTCTGCACTTTGTACTCACTTACACCTTTCCAAAAATTTATTCCTTCATTCCTTTTTTTTTGCAGCATTAAAAGCCCTTGGTTTCCCCTTTATTAAACACATTCTGGTCCCTTAAAATCACAAATCCTAACTAGGATTTTAATGTTGATGGGGCTGTGATGACGGGAAGAATTCTCACAGATGGGGAAAGCAAATAGCACAATTTTTGCTACGGCATAACAGTGAAAGCAAGCTCCGAAATCACCAACGAGTTTAGGCAGTTGGTCAATAGATGTATTTAGTCTGAACCATCAGCACAATTTGGGCGAGAGTCAAGCATCAGATTGTCATTGGGGGAACAATAACCTTAAGGTCCAGGCGACAAGGAAGACCATACCCAACTAAGAAGCCAATCGACACAACAACATTGATGGTTTTACCTCTTGGCAAGTGGAGAAGCTGTCGGAGTACCGCTACTGGTTTGCATATCAGCAAGAGTATTGTACACCGGGATGTGACAAACAAGGAAATCAGGAGCCATACCAATGCAGTTCACCCATTCTTATCAACAACAACCAAGCTAACAAGAATGGAATGATGTTTATCAAGTAACAAGTGCAACATGAAATTCAAGGACATGCATAATATCATTCATATTGACGAAAAATGGTTCTACCTCACCGAATCAACCACAAGGTACTTACCAGCCCCTGAAGAATCTGAACCACATTGGACACAACATAACAAGCATTATATACCCAAATTGATGTTCTTATATGCAGTTTGTAGGCCTATATTTGACCATGAGGGAAATTGTGTCTTTGATGGTAAAATAGGTGTGTTTCCTTACACTGAATATGTTGTAGCAAAAAAAATTATCAATAGGCCTAGGGGAACCCTTGTTTTAACACCAATTTAAAAGGTCAATAGGGAATGCATTAGAAAGAAACTGATTTATCATGTCATCCTTACCAATAAAGCTAAGTGGCCAGGTTGGTTAAGCAAACATATCTCAATATAACAAGACATTGCCCCCTCCCAATAACCCCAAGTTCATAGCAGCTGCAAATTCAGATGGTTTTACAATAACTATGGTGTGCCAACCAACTAAGTCACCCAATTTAAACATCCTAGACTTGGATTTTTTCGCTTCCATTCAAAGTTTACATTATGAAACCCCAAGCAGTAACTTAGAGGGACTTTTACAGGCTATGTACAATGCTATTGAAAGAGAGGATCCTAAAAAATTGACATGGTTTTCTTGTCAATTCAAAATGTGATGATTGAAATCATGAAGGATGGGGGAGAGGGAGAGGGAGAGGGAGGGGGGGGGGGTAACTTTAAACTACCACATATGGGTAAGCAAAGACTGATTAGGCTGGGATTTTTCCAAATAACTTGACTGTGGATTCTGAAATTGTAAGAGGCTGTTTGGAAGACCTGATTACTGTTGGAAGGACAAGAAAAATTCAAGATCTCATGTTGAGCAATGGAAATGGGCTAAAGATGCTTGGGTTTCATACATTTTGTAGGGTTGTGCTGAGAAAGTAGTATAAACATGCATTTTGGTTTTCTAAGTCATGTTTAAAGTGCAACCTTGTAAAATAAGGATGGTATTTCCCCTATTTGATTTTGGATATAAAATCAGATTGTATGAATGAATGCATTTTATTTTTAAAAAAAATACATACATCATGCATTTTATATTTCCAATTTCATGCTAACCCCAAGTCAAGACCGAAAAGAATCAGAGGACAGAAGCAACTAAGCTGATAAGGCACACTACATTAACTCTCAAATTACACAACCATATCATTACACCATCCTAAGGCTTTGAATTAACCAAGCCTGGTTGCGTTTAGTAGTTTTTCAATCATTTCTCATCATTATTAACAAACTGCCAGAACTCGAAGTCATTAAAACAATAAATCTCAGGTTATTTTTAAATCACATGAATGCTCTCTCAAGAACAAATCAATTTTTTAGTCGATAGGCATGGCTGCATAACATAGGAGTCATACATCACAAGTTCATCATCGATTGTGTCCTACTATTACTATTGTGACTTGACTAATTAAATTGTAATCCGAACACACTACCTCGCCAAGAACAGTCAAGTCTTAGGACCCAGCCGCATGGCTAAAATTTGTCGATCACACATTCTTATTCCACAACCTTATCAAATCCAATGCTCCACCTTATACACTCTCCCAACAGAATAATTCACAAATAACAGAACGCATAATCAGATAGCAATTAGGAAAACTATTAGTCCAGACAGTTCCACACGACTGAATAACAATTCAATAATATCAGTCCACATAACAACAGTCCAAAAATATATATAAGCAGTCCACAGTCAAAATAAACATTCCACAATGTAAGGTAAAACACCAAATGCAGTCCAAAAAAATGAAATAGTTAATAACAAGTCCGAAATTAAACAGTCCCGATTAATATAACCCATCATCAGTAATTAACCCACGGCCAGCTGGATTAATCACTGGTTTTACTAGTTTCTTCATTCGCATACGCTCATTGCAAAAGGGAAAAACATTCAAATGTCAACAATCAATAAAAAAATCAATTCTGGAAATAAAACAGTAAATGTAAAAGGCTAGATGCAACCTTAAGGGACTTCAATCTGGTCTTGGGAGGGTTTTCCTTTCTCGCCTCTGGTGCTTCAGGTGTAGGCAATTTCTAAAAAAAAAGCTATATCATCAAGAACATCTTGGGGCAAATAATGCAAGGACCGCTTCATCTTGCGTTAAGTCCTTTCTTTGTTAAGCCAGTTCTTAGGAAAATAGCATGATCAATATTCATAGAATCCAGGTTCGCCATACTTTATGTTGTGATAATCGGTAACACCTTCAAGCTTTGGAAACCAATATGTATTTTCCAGACTCTCCTTATCAAGTACAGAACCATCATCAAGGGTTTCTACTGAGTCCGGAGGATAGTCAACCTCAGAACAATCAAATAGGTGTCCAGTGAATTGGGAGGCCAGTCACCGAAGTTAATAGGACTGAAGTGAGTGGCTATCGGAACATTCGAATCAGTCATTGAGCCCTACAATGACTGTGAATCCTCACATTTTCACTGTCCATCAGTACCTTTGAGCTTGAAGCTCCGACACACAAGTGGGACAAGTGATTGAGCTCATCACTAGGAGTACTCATTAGAAGAACTAGGGATTGTGATGGTAGACACGACAACAACAAAACAAACAACACAACATGAGTAACTGAATGACACAATTCATGTCCAATATAAGACAAGCACAAGTAATAACCACAATCTGAATATGAAACACACATTCATTAAACAGGGCATTACACATTTGTTAATTTATAACAGTTTAAATGACAAAGAAGGACATAAAAACAAACACCATAAATATGGATCTGAACTACAGGCTGCACATGCAAACATTTAACACACAAAAATGGAGACCATAAGTTGTAGACATCTCAACATCAGAACAGTTGACACACATCCAGTAAAGAGGGCAAAATGGTGGCTAGCGGCGGTGATGGTGGAGCTGGGGTGGTAGTGTTTGGTGGCAGGAGAGGGTGGTGGCGGGTGGTGGAGTTTGGGCGGCGGTGGTGGAGTTTGGGCAGTGGTGGTGGAACTTGGATGGTAGTGGCTGGTGAATCTGTGGCGGCGGCGGAGCAATGGCGGCGCGCGATGGCACGCGGTGGAGCAATGGCGGCGCACCCGTCGGAGATGAAGAAGGAAAAATATAGGGGTATTATTGTCTTTACATTTTTAGGTTTAATATTAGGGGTATTTTCGTCTTTTATAATTTGGTCAATGCCGAAAAATAATGGGTCAATGTCGGAATAGTGTCAAAAGGTTATATCGGCACATCTGATGCAAAACATAGAGTTATAATTGCACTTTCAGATTTTACAGAATTGTATTAACACTTTTGTGAAATAATATGGTCATTTGAGTATTTTGCCCAAATTTTTTTAATGATATCTGTTTGGGAAAGGCCATCGCTTCCAATACTGATGCGATGATCTCCCCTATAGCTCTAACGACCCACTCTGCCCTCAGTGCCACCAATCGGTGCCTTCAAATACCAATTTATTTCACCTCCTTTTGAAATCAGGTGGTTGCTTTACTGTTTGCGGAATAAATTAACTAGCGGAATAAATTGTTGTTTTTACCAAATGGAATATATTCTCTTCCTTCAAATTATTAAGGGTGTGTTTAAGTAGAATTATAAATTAAGTATTTTCAAATGCTCCATAAATATTTTAAAAGAGGTTTTTTTCAAGTATAACTAATTTTTAGGGAGAATTAAAAAAGAGAAGGTCTTAGCAAAGACCGCATTTCTTTAAACTTATGAACAATCCACAGTGTTTTTTCCTTAAATGTTGTAAATTTTTTATAAAAATTTAAATATTGTATTTTTAAAGTTAAAACAAGTAATAGTATGTATTTAAATGAGAAAATAAAAAAATATATAATAAAAAAATATTGTCTAAATTTCTAAATTTTGTACTCCCTCTGTCCCACCTGAACTTGCACTCTTACTTTTTGAACACAATACTCCATCAAAATTTAATCACATGTTTGAATAAATATATGAACAATAATATTATCGTATATGATATTGTTCAATTCGTCGTAACAAGTAGTTTCTTAATAAAAAAATTTTATTTGTCGTTATTATTCGTAGATAAACTTATTAACGGTCAAACATGTCTCTTGAAGTGGGACGAAAAGAGTATGTAATTTAACAAATGCAGTGCATAAGGTAAAAAATAAGTGGTGTTGTTAGGATACCCACTCATTAAAAAATAAGTTGATTTAGGGAGAACGTTTTTTATCAAATCACTTAATGATTAGACTAATAGTTTTTTATTAAAAAACTCATTTCTATGTTTTTTTAGGATCATATCATAATTATTCATATATCGAGAGATTTTTAAAGTTTTAGAAATTTCATTGCAATATGTGAAATAAATATCAAATCACCTCATTTGTTAGGTAATAAAGTGCTAAAGTGCTAAAAATAATTTATCAAAAGCAAAAATTATTTGTAAAGGAAAAGTAAAAATTGATCCTCTATTTCTAAAGTAAGACAATTTTACTACTCCCTCCGTACCAGTTGTTTTTGTAGGGAGAGAAAGTGCAAGTCAAAATTTTGACTATGTGAAATGACATTTATACCCTTCATCTTCCTCCCACCTTATCAGCCCTCCACCACATATACCACACCACCACTGCCGCCACCAACTTCACCACACCACCACCTTTACCACACCACACCACACCACACCACACCACCACCACACCCTTCACCACAACACAACAACCACCACCTTCATCACACCACACCACACCACACCCACCACACCCTCACCACACCACCACCGCCACCACCTTACCCACCACACCAACTTCACCTACACTCTTCAAAATCTAAATCCCCAATCGAATCCAAAGTAGAAACCTAAATTGAACCCTTAATCGATTCCAAAATCGAAATCCACAATATTAAATCGAAACCCATCAATTTCAACATAACCCACTCGAATTCAACCAACGAAATCAGCAAAAAAGTAACATTGTGATGTGATGAGATGAGATGGTGATGGGTGAGATGCGGCAGAGAAAAGATTATGATGGAAGGAATACGACAGGGAGGAGAGATCTGGAGGTGACAACGACGAAATGAGGAGGTGCGACGGAGAGGAGAGAAGGGTCTGGAGGTGACAACGGCGGAAGGAGGATGTGCGACGGAGAGGAGAGGAGGGCATCAGAAGGATGAGGTGCAACGGAGAGGAGAGAATGGTCTGGAGGTGATAGCGGCAGAAGGAACAAGGTGACGACGGGAGGAGAGATGGAGTGAGATGCAAAAGAGGTTTTTATTTTCATGTGGTAAATATTTAGAACCTCAAGGGTAAATAAGTCTTTTGTGTTGCAAAAGTTTCTCAAAATGGCAAGCGTGCATATTCAGCTGGGACGTCCATAAAACAAAATAGTGCAAAAATAGTTGGGACAGACTGGGGCAGAACCAGGAATTTCATATAGGGGGGGGGGACTGAAGTTATATAAAATTAGCGACCATTAAAATAACATATCATGGTAGATTATATCATTGAAAGGACCAAAAATCAAATACTAAAGATAAAATAGTGCTAAAGAAAATACAAAATTGATATTTTTGAAATGGACGACCTTCTTGTTTTTATTAAAGTTGTGGTGTCCTCTCTTTGATCATATAAAAAGTATCGATGATCAAATCAATGTCAAATGTCTCTGCAATATCCTTTTCAATATAGACCAACAAATAATGTCGAAGAAAATCATCTTCCATTCAGTTGCAAAGACATGTTTTACAATTTTCAGGGCTGAAAAAGCTCGTTCAGATGTTGTAGTAGATGCCGGAAGAGTCAAGACAATGCACAATAACCTATAAAGTAAGATATACACGTCTACCTTTGCCGTGGTCACAAATCTCCGACACAAGAGTACGTCTCTTGCAAGACGGTCTCGTGGTAAGACCATGGACTAATTACAAATATTGAAAATACATAGTAGGAGCTTTTCAATTTCGGGGTTCAAATTATCATTATTTTTTGCTCGGGGTCAATAATGTAAAACGCACTGAAGTTAAGGGTCTGAATTGAAAATTGTTGAAATAAAAAGGGGAAATCCCGGTCTTGTTGAAATCAGAGCTCTCGCACTCCGAGAACTTTGACTCGATGAGACTTCCAATCAACGCCGTGACGTCACCGTGGATCATAGGAACCTACATGCTTGAGCGCCAAAGAGAAGCTCAATTTTCGATTAGTCCGCCCTGTCCGGGTAACTTTTGATACTGCCGCTACAATTGACGGATCTGGAGCTGGCGAAGTAACATCGGGCCTTTGAAGCTGACAAATTTCAATATCTACTTGAAGTTTTTTGAGGATGAATGAAAAAACTTCTTCCTTTTACATTATGATTCCGGCGATATGATTTATATGATGAAAAAAATTTGGTGGTGGTTTGTGATGGTGCTGATGGAGATAATATCATCATTGAGAAGTGCAGGCCATTGGTATCCCTATATTTTTGAGCAGTTAAGGCGTCTCAGTAAATAGCATGGTTTGGCTTTGATTATTGATATTTGTTTGCCACATCAATATTTAATGATATGCATCTGATTGTTTCTGTCAGTTGTTTTATGGAATGGAATTATAAAAGGGAGTGATAGATATAAGGCTTCCAGTATTTGTGTACATGTCTGATTTTTCTTGTAGATCAACCATATCCAAAGCTTTTGGTTGTGGTAGATACCATGATTTTTTTTTTAAAAATCAATCATTCCAAGATGTTGGGAAAAACGCCCAACGGTGATAGTGAAATTGACATCCAACCTAACTAGGCTCTAGCAATAACTAACATATTGCAAGGATATCTAAATTACATGTCAACCAAACTGATTGTTTGTACTATTACAGATTAGAGGTCCAATAAAAAATTGTAACATCGCTATTAAGGAATAGTAATATTACTTGTAATTGCAATTAGATTAGAATTCATTTTCTAGTCTAGTATAGGTCTTTTGTACAAGTATATAATGTACCCAGGGTATGAATACAAACACACGATTATTACCCCATAAATATTTTTCATGGTATCAGAGCCTAAAATCCTGAAATCTAAAGAAAATTTTGCGCTGCTTTCCGAGCTTCCGCCGCCGATCCGCCGTCCCCACGTTGCCTCACGCGCCGCCGTCTCCGCCGACCGAAGTTTGCTGCTTGTTGCCAATCGCCGTCTACCGCCGCTGCTCACCAACCGCCGCTGTCACCATTCTGTTTCTGCCATTCTGCCGCTGCAGTAGCCGCCGATCTCAGCCGCGTGTTGTTCTACGCGCCGCCTTCGATCCGCCGTTGTCGCGCGTCTGCTGCCGTTCGCCACTGCTGCCGATCTACTGTCGCCGATCCGCTGCTTCCGGTTGTTCGCTACCCGTTGTCCGTTCACGCGTGTAAGCCACGTGCCACCATACCCGTTCACGCGCCGCTGACGTGAACCTCACGCGCCGCCGCGTTGTCCATACCGTTGATCTGCCCACCGCCGCTGATCCGCAACAATGTCTGCTTCTGGTTTCGATGCTGCTGAACAAACCCGCATTGCTGCTGAAACCGAGGCTAATAAATTACAAAACCTCAATTCCACCGATGTTATTGCAGCTTTACTCAAACAGTTGCAATTGCAATCTGGCACTGGGGGTTTTGTTCTTACCGGTCGTTCCATGCATGGCCCTTACTTCCTCAGTACATCTGGCGGCCCGAGTTTGTCAATCTGTCCCGTCATACTTAAAGGAGAGGAGAATAAATGGAATGGTTTAATGCTATCTACAGTGCTATGCTTGCTAAGAAGAAGAATGGTTTCATTGATGGAACCATTACTAAACCTCCAGACA
>JAULKM010044445.1:0-13020 GCA_032355605.1 Rubia tinctorum
ATAATCAAAGAAAATAAAGCGAAAAACAAAACACCGAGAACTTACGTGCTTCACGAATTGGCTACATCCACGGCCAACCAAGATCGGATTCCACTAGAAAGAAAAGGCCAGAATTACAGATTTCCTACTCTCTACCAATCCTATCTCTCAGCGAGACCCCCGTACCAACTTTTCGAAGCGGCTAATACGTATTCAAGGCATACCAACAGTAGTTTTCATGAATGTGTCACTATTTTAGTCGGTGTACACGCTTTTGAAAAATCGTAGGAGATATTTTAGCTTGTATCACAAATCGGGTGATTTACCTATTTGTGGGAAACCACATATGATTTTTTAGCTTGTGTCGTGGATCGGGTGATTTTCCCGACTGTACAAAGTCGCACATGATTTTCCTACTTGTGTCTTGGATTATGTGATTTTCCCATTTGTGCAAAACCGTTGGTGATTTTCATACTTATTTTGCATAATAGTTTTTTTCTGGTTGTGCGAGATGCGGGTGATTTTCCTGCTTGTGTCGCAGATTAGGTTTTTTTTTTGTGTGAAACCGCAGTTAATTTTCCTTGTTAAATCACAGATCCAATGATTGTTCCTTCCTTTTTTAGGGACAATGTGCCTGTTGAGGCTTGATTTTTGCATGGCCCTGGCTTCTACTTGATAAAGTTGGGTTGAAGAAGATGGTTTGGTCCTCATCTTGCTTACACCCTTTTTCAGGTGATGATTTTGCACCGGGAATACCTATAAAATAGCACTGGTCACTCAAGGCGGGGCTTCCTGTACCACACCTGCTCCAACGCCCAAGTCAGATATGGAAATGGGTTCAAGAGAAGAAAGGCTACAGTGTAAAGGGGGAAAATGGGTTAATCTGTTTTAGCTATTATCTCTCTTTCATACCCAAGGACATGAACCTTCTTTAGGTCAAACCCTTAGGCCTTTGGGCTTGAAGTGGTGACATGGGCTTATGAGCCTATATCCTATCAAGTCCCCCCAGCCCAATGTCGTGTCATTGAACAGCCTGGGACATGGAGGTAATACGTGTTTGAATGTTTTGGATACTTGTCTGACTGTAGTTGCTGGAAAACGTCCCTGTTCATCGAAGCAGGGCTCTGTATCTTGACTCTGTGACTCATAGTCATGAATTTACGTCGTGACCCTACTGGTGTGGGCCTAGAATTTTCATCCCTATTCTGACAATCTTCTTCTATGATCATGATTCACGGACCTGTTGATGTCGGTCTGGGATTTGCATCACGGATGTGTATATTGCCTGACAGGGTCCTGTCTTGCAGCCCTGCTGATATCGACATGGGCTCTACGTCGCGGCTCTATAAATTTTTTTCTAGGATCCTGCCTTGCTGATATCTTTCTAGGCTTCGCATCGCGATTTTTTAAATTATCTGCTATCAACATGTGCTCTGCGTCGCAGCTCTGTAAATTGTCTACCGGAGTCCTTCCTCGTGGCCCTACTGATATCGATCTGGGCTCTACGTCGCGAATTTGTAAATTGTATGTCGGGGGTCTTGCTTGCGGCCCTGCAGATCATGGGCTCTGTGTCGCGGCTATGTAAATTGTCTGCCAAGGTCCTGCTTATGGCTTTATAACTTTTTACAGGGTCGTACGTCCTGGTTCTGTCCACTTCACCCTGAACATCTCATCTCAATCTCATCATTTGTTGATGTATTCTCTTGTCATAGGTCTGTCACTCATGGCTAGGGCACCAGATCTTGGCCTTTTCATTAAAGCAATAGCTTGCACGGGCTAGTTAGCAAAGACATAACCTTGTCACAAAGCTTTTGCTCGCTGCACTTGTTTTGTAGAGCCACACTATCTGCTTCCCTTTTTTTTCAAGGGACTCTTGGTAGGTGTCAATACGTGGCCAAGTATACATAGCTAGAGCATGACCATGCCCCCTTCTGGCTGGAGACATATCATATGGTATCGACCCTGCTCTCTATGGCTAACTGGCATTCCTCTGGCTGATTTGAGCTGGGTGACTTCCTTGTTCAACCTCTCTATGACAGTGATATATTTGGGGTTTTTTCCAAATTCACATATTGGACAGCGCTTCTTTGACCATGCGAAGTTGATCGTGCTTCATGTCAGTTTGAGAGTAATTTACCGTATTTCATCAAGGTTGTGGAAAGCCAAGAGTATCCAAGATGGCTTATGGAGACCGGATGGGGTACTTATAATATGCATGAATAGTCTGGTGGGACATGCATCTTCCTGACCATCGGCAGCCAGAAGTGCTTGTCACCTGCTTGAAAAGTGTTGTTGGGACATGTCTCTCTCTAGCTGTCGGTAGCCAGGGGTGCTTGTCTCCTGCCTGAAAAGTGTTGCTGGGACCTACCTGTCCCTGGATGTTAACAGCCAGGGAAGCTTGTCACCTGCCTGAAAAGTGTTGCTGGGACCTGCCTCTCCGTGACTGTCGGCAACCAGGGATGCTTGTCACCTGCATGAAAAGTATTGATGGGACCTGCATTTTCCCGCAAATATCAGCCAGTGATGCTTGTTACCTGGCTAAAGAGTCTAGTAGGGACCTACCTGTCGGCAGCCACGAGTACTTGTCGGCAGCTAGGAGCATTTCCTTGTCATTTTTTCTTTTGACTAAGGTGTTTTTCCTCATCCTTTCTGGTTCCTTTCGACTGAGGTGCATTACATCGTCGCTTCCAGTCTTCTTTGACTAAGGTGTTTTTTTTATTGCTTTTGGCCTTTGACCTTTTGCGAGTTTTTGGCCTTTGCCTAAAATTCTCATCAACTTGACAAAGTTGGCTAACAACTCCCTTCCTGCACAAGACTACAGGTGCTTTTCATCAGCCTGAAGAGGCTGGCTAACATCTCCCTGGTTGCGCAGGTCTCAGGGTGCCTTTCATCAGCCTGAAGAGAATGGCTTGTAAGTCCCCGACTGTCATAAGCGAGACTGATTTCTTGTATCTTCCTGCATGTGTGGGTCAAGTGTGCTTTCTTGCATCTCCCTGTCTATGTGGGTCAGGGGTTCTCTTATTATCTCCCTGTCTGCATGGACCAGGTATGCTTTCTTGCTTCGTGTTGTGCCGTCGGACCTGTAAGACATAACATTTCATGCTACTGCGTTCCCACTTGGTGGATAACACTAACATTTGTTAGTTTAGCCAACAACATAATACATTAATTTTCCCTCCCCCCTTTTAATTTTTAAAGAGGGTTATGTCAAGGAAATGTCTATGTCAACTTGTTGACCATGCTATCATGCATATATTTAAGTGACAAAGGCATGCAATTGTAAGCGGCAAATGAACAATCTCATAAATATAATGTACCGTCGTATTGTCCTTTATTGAGGCTGCTATAAAGTGGCCCTGCTTGAACTTGCAAAGGGTTGATTTTCTCTTGCGATGTCCCATTAAGGCATCACCCTGTCTACGTAGGCTGGAGGCTGATCATTTTCCCACATGAACAGGCAAAGGGTTTGATCAGCGCCCTGTTTGAACAAGTTGGGGGTGGTCATTACCTTGCCATTTAATGTTGCAGGTTGATCAACACCCTGTTTGAACATGCTGGTGGCTAATCTTTCTTTGTCGTGGCTGAAATTTCTTTGCGTGAGTCACTTATCGATCATGCTATCATGCATCAATTTAAATTATAAAGGCATGCAAATATAATTGACACTTCTATGAACACTTCTTTCGAGCAAATCATACATAAAATAGAGCTCTGATACCACCGCACAAATGGGTTTTGACTCTTGGTCCTTCATTCTCCGGGTGTAGTCCACATAATAGAGTGTGGAAACTCGTGGGAGCTCACCAGGACGATGGTGGTTGGCCGTAGCACCTGTTTCATTTTTGCTTTTCTCACTTTAACATAAAAGTTATCTAAACCTTTATTTTTTGGTTATGAATATGTGCTAGTTTTTTTTGGTGGTAGCATTTCTAAACTCACTGACTTACCCCAGTAGTAAATTTTCTCAAATGTGAAGATATGATTAACCAGGTTCGTAGGCTTGTTTGAGCATATCTGTAAGAGCTACCTGGGGGACTTGATGTCGAGTCCCCACAGACCGCGCCAATGTAGAGGCCTGATTTTGGCATGGACCTGGCTTCTAGTTGATAAAGTTGAGTTGAAGAAGATGGTCTAGTCCTCCTCCTACTTGGAACTTTTTCCGATGATGATTTCACACCTAGAATACCTATAAAATAGCATTGGTCACTTGGGGGGCAGCATGTACCACACCGGCTCCAACACCCAAGTCAGATCTGGAAATGGGTTATAGAGAAGAGAGGCTATAGTGTAAAGGGGGCAAAATGAGTCATCATGTCTTCCTTGTAGCCATTAGCTCATTTTTATACCCAAAGACATGAGCTTTCTTTAGGTCAAACCCTTGGGCCTTTGGGCATGAAGTGGTTACATCGGTTTACGAGTCCATATCCAATCAGTGCCATCGCATGCTGAATGCGCATAAATTAATCAAACACATAGTATGTGCTTCCAAGAAGACATTTTCTCATTTAAGTATGTACATATGTGATAATGTTGGTTTCCTGTTTTGAATGCGAAGCCCTTGATCATCTGATGACTTATGTACATGATGCCCGAAAAGGGACCTTAGGGTTACAAGATCGTCCCTTTTCGGAATCGTTCCTAGAAATTAGAAGGCCTGAAGCAAATTATAATATTTAACCATACGTAATTAAAATATTTTTATTTTAAATATATTCTTTATATGAGACCAAAATGGGGCCCTTTTATATTTTTTATATTGAATTATAAATTAAAATGGATATTTTCTAAATATACTATTAAAGATAATAATGAGGCCTATTTTATATTTATCAAATCAGGGTTTGAGGCAAGGATTTCACTTGTCTCATATGTTGGGCCGACCCTAATAGCCGGTGGATGTTTGATTTGTATGCGTCGCTAATCTTTTAGGGTATTTTCCATTTTAGGCAAAGTATCCCTGCTTTTTCAACAAAGCTAGCTTTGTTATTTCTGAGTAGTAAATATCCTACTTTGAATAGCGTATTTTGACATGTTCCATTGTAGAGTTTGGCTATTTTTTGTTTGCATCTGGCCTTTCTAATGGTGGTGATCTTCATTCTTTTTTCAAGGATGTCTAAATTGATTCAGATATCCTCCGATTTTCTCTCTGCATCATAGCCGATAACTCTTGGGTTGGGTAGCCCTACCTCCGTTGGAATGACTGTTTCATGGCCATAGACAATGTTGAATGGGGTTCCTCTTGTAGGGATCCTGGGTGTTGTTTGGTATGCCCAAATAATTGTTGGCAATTCTTCAACCCACTCCATTCTTATATCACTTAGATGACAAGAAGTATGCAATGACCTATTGGGAAGTCGCTAGAGTATTTGAGTGGAGGTACTGGAAGGAAGTTCTAAAGATACATAGTTAAGGTCTCTCATTCTCTTTGGGAAACTTTTAGAGAAACTTGGCAGGCATGGATAGGTATCGTTCGGGAAAGAGTACCACAATAGTCCACTCGACTTTGCGGTATGTCCACCGACTCTTATCCATGGGAGATCTATGTCGTGGAAAGATCTCCCAATGCTTTAACAGAGACGTGCAAATTCTTTGGGCAAAGAATTTGAAGGGAAAATTCTATCCCAACTTGGTGGAAACATTTATGGAAGATTGCATAATCACGAGAGGAATGGTCAGCCTTGTTTCGTAGTACCTAGGATATGAAGCGACTCCCCCTTTTTCTTTGGTGAAATTGGGTCATTCAAAAATGAGGTACACCATGGAGAAATTGGCGAGATTATCCATGAATTCCACCAACACTATGTAGGACCGGTTTGTTTGGCTATATGGTGCCACAACCGTGTGGAATTTCATGGTGCATCCACAACCCAAATGCACGGTCGTCACTAATGAAAATACGTTGGAAGATCTTTTCATAGCTCCCAATCTGAGGTTTGAGAAGGCTTTTTATATCACCTTATCAGCCTAGGATGTGGATATCGAAGAAGAAGAAGGTGAAGATCCCCCTATAGTGCAACCTACCCGAACCAACCTACAAGCGGATTCTTTGATCAATTTCATACATTTGGGGGAACAAATCATGAGTTTCACCCAATTTGTGCAAGAATTGAGTCATGTGGTAGGAGTGTTAACTTGGGGATAAATATTGACTCTATGGATGGAACCAAGAGGACTTGGGGAGCTATGCTAGATTCTATCGAGCGAGAAGTGAAGGAAAAGTTCTCTATAGTGGATGAGAGATTCGAGGTACAAGGAGAGGCTATAGAGAAATTGATTGAGATGATGAATGCCTAGAAGCTAGAGGGTTCCCGCGACCTTATTCCCTATGAAAGGCAAGAGTTTAGGCAAGAAGAGAGAAGAGGAAAGCGTGAGACAAGGCACATGACAGCATGCCCTTCAGGGTCCCAAGAGTAAGTTCTTATGATTCTCCCTACTCCACTTTTGATTTTTATACTTTGTATGATGCATTGAGGACAATGCAAGGTTTAAGTGTGAGGGAGTAGTTAGGCACTTAGAAATTCTAGCAAAATTTCATTGTGTTTGTTATTTTTCCTTTATTTTCCATGTAGTATGTAGCCTACTTTGGGGCATTTTATGCTACAAAAAAATTGAAAAATGAAAAAAAAAAAACCCAACTAAGTTGAAAACCCAAAGGATAACTTAGTCAACAAGGGGAAAGGCCCTAATAGGATGAAAAAACCTATACAAAAGTGAGGCTAGATAATGTGGAAAAAAGGTGAGGGTGAGCTTTGAAAAAAAGAAAAATGTGTGAAGCTAGGATGAAAACCCTAGAGGGCTGCCAAACAAAATGAGAGAAAATGAAAGAAATTGAACTTATTCTATGCTTCTCTTGATTTGTATGTTTGGTAGAGTAGGTTGAACCTCTCCTTTCAATGGCATGTTGGTTGTTAAGATTACTTTAATTTTTTGGGATATGAGTGTGTGAGATATTCTTATGTCTTGGGGGATAGGGTAGTCTAAGAATAAAATGTTTGATGTTTTGGAAAAAAATTGCATGCTATTGTACCCTTAGATCTTTGTTTGTTCTTGTTTACTTGAGCATGAGTAAGTGTTTAAGTGTGAGGGATTAATGAGACGTCAAATGCATGTATTTTCTTTATCATTTAACATCTCTTTTTATATGTTTTGTGTGGTAAATTTCTAGATGTAGGTATGATTACATGTAAAGGGTTTGGATGAACGTTTGTGGTTTTCATATCTATATTCCTTACTTTGTAACATACTTTAGTTCTAAGGGATTTAATGTCTCAACGATCGTCTAAATCCTTTTTTGTGAGTTTTCACTTGTGGATTGCTCGTAGGCTCTTTGGATTATTTAGAAGGCTATTTGCAAGAATGGTAGTAGATTGTAGAAGTTCATTCACAAGGATGGTAGAAGATTGAAGGTCACGAACTAAACACATGGCAGTTGATGGATGCGTCGAAGAAGATGAGTCAAGTCCGGATGAAATTGAGACCAGCACAACCCATGTAGATTTGCACTGCCCGTACCATGCCAGTGTCGAGAAGACTAAGTCTAGGCGTGGGCCGCGTGCTTTTGTATGGCCCATGTGCTCAGAAGACGAAGAATCAAGACTCCAGTGTGGGGCCCGTGCGCTCTGAAGATCGGTGGACACAACTCCAAATCACGGCATGTACACTCAGAATGCCTAGGGAGCGATTCCAGTATGTGGCCCACGTGTTTTTTATAGGACGTATGGCATGAGTTGTGCACTATTGCACGACCCGTGCTAACATGGTTTCTAGGTTTCCCCATTTTTTTTTTGGCTTTTCAGTGGCCCAACCCCACCTACTATATAAGCAGTCTTTAGTCTCCTAGGTTTTATGTTTGGTCATTAATTCCTAGTGGCAGGTAGGAAAAAGGAGGCTATCTCCTCTCTTCATTTCTTTCTCTAGTGTTTGCCTTATTGCATTGAATCCAATGATTGCTTTGGATTCAATGTCTCTAGAGAAATTTAATTCTTGGGGTAATATTTTTATTCATGACTTGATGTTGACTTTGTTTGATTCTTAGATTACCCTATCTTTATGTCTTATGAGTATTTGTGCTTGATTTTTGATTTAGAATGTATGATTTATTCCATGTCATACTTTATGATGCATCCATAGATTCATGCATAGTATAATATTGTGCTAGGCCAAAATGCTATCTCGGGAGTGTTATATTAGGGCTATTGTAGGCTCAAGAGTACTGGGGAGACGAGTGCATTTATGCTACCTTGAGAGTACCGACCCGGTCGTTAGACTTTAAATTTAATTCACTATTTGTGTAAATGGTTGCATGTTAGGGGTGCTAGACTAATCCCTAACGAGGGGAAACCCTTGGCTTACCCTGATATATAAGCATTCTAGTTTGTAGCGACTAGGGTCTTGGAAACCCTAGAATCACCACGAGATTCCAATTCATTTACCTCACTAGGCCTAGGGTTGTCGTTCATAGTGTAGTGCCCGGGACATATTGTCCTCACTCTCATATCTAGAGATTGCAACCTATACAAGGGTTAGTTCCTTTATGCGGGGGCTCGTTAGCATTGGGAGAAAGATGATGGAGAATTTATTACGGTATTGAACGGTCGATCGAAGCGCATTCCCTAATTACGGAGACGGTGAGGTGGCTTTTGAAAGGAGTTGAAACTTTGTGTTGCAGACATTGAGAATTCCCGACCATCTCCACACTATGTGACATAGGTACGAGGATAGGTGGATATGGTTATATATGATATAATTTGGGATCAAAGTCATCAATCGGTCACGTTACGCAAATACCCCCAAGGCTAGTTAATTATAGTTTTAATTTCTCTATTTGGATGCTCTGTAGTTGTAAGACACAAAGTCCCCCCATTATATGTTTGAAGCACTAGCTATTCCCAACAAAAAATCAGAGTGACTCCCGATTGTGGGTTTCGTAAAGCTAACTCTTGAGTTCTAGTATCTCTATAGACGACCCCGGACTTGCCACTAGCTACTCTATAATGGCTAGTAGTGACTATGAGAGCAACATTTACAAATTTTATCTTTGTCGTACATCCTGTGGGTTTGAGCTCTCCCGAGAGGTTCTAAATGACCCCAATAGGTGCGGGTCACTCACACTCAAATTATCAAGAGAAAAACCTTCCAATCGCCAAACTCAGATAATCCTTAGTTACAATTTTATAAACCAAACTCGAATTTACAGAGAAAAAAACTTCAAATCCTTACACCAGAGAGGGTTTCATTAGCGTACGGCGGCGAAGGAGTTACATCATTGGTAAGGCATTTGATCGGCACCGAGAATACATCAGTGGGGCAGGGACAGCGCTAGGCATTTGACCAAAACATCAGAAGTGATGGAGGACAACAGCGGGGGAAACTATAGAGGCGGTGGAGGGCACAACAGTGAGGTGTTCAATCGGAAACAAAGAGAGAGAAGGGTGAAGGTCGTCTAATCGTTGGAGTTTCCGACATTGTTTTTTGAATGATGAAGGCACCATTGGTGTGTGTGAATTAGGTTATGGATTGTTTGCTGAAAAAATAACAAGGAGAAAATCCTTTAAAAAATTATATATTGGGCCAAATAACCTAACAAAGGTAGCCCATTGAAGTCGGTTTCATAATAGTATCTCTTTTAATCAATTTTCATTATAAGCGGATCCGCCTTTAATTAGTTTCAAACTACCTTTTGAATGGAAGGGGACCTTGAGATAGCAGTTCCAAATTTGGAATCTCCTCACGAAGGCAGTTCCTCAAAAAAATCAAAGGAACCCCCTTTGATTATTTCCTTTATAGAGGCTTCTACAATAGTAACATTGCCTAATTATATAAAATAAAACTACTTCACAAGAAGGATCAACACCTCAAGACTTGGGCAATTTCTTCATATGCACGAGCCAACTCTGATGAGATTTATCCATCTTCTCAGAAGACCCCTTAGATAGAGTAACGTCTTTTGGGTTCCAAACTACTTTTTCAGGTCGTAGATCTAGTGGATGAGAAAGTGGAGTTAAATTCTAAATCATTATCCCATTGCACCACCCTACAAATATTGCATTACATGGCTAAATAAAAAATCTCATGCCACATCTAAATAAAGCCTAGACAAATAACATATGAGGAAATTCAAGGCTCTTTCTTCCCTACCGACAGTTGGCAGCAAAACCATTGACAAACCATGAAAATTGCTAAGAAAAGTTAGTGAGAACATACCAACCAGTCTGCTCACCTTGCCACACCTAGAAAACCAGTATGATGAGAGGTCTAAATGTTTCGTCCCAAGCTTTCGTGCTATGACTGGTCAAGGTCACTAGAAAATGATAAGTGGCTAAAATTTTTGTTCAACAAATGCAAAAAGAAATACAAACAGATGCATTAAAAATATGGTACGTTTAAACTTGACCAAGAAAAGATGAGTTGAGAATTAAAAGATGAGAAAAAATCCCACTCTCCTCATGGTAATAATTATATTTTCAAAAATATATTGCTAGAAACTAGGGGGAAAATTGGGGGCTTCCCACTAAAACAATGTGCAGGATGGGAAGAGGAATAAAACATGCTTAGAATTCTCCACATGAGAAGGAAGAAGAAGAAAAATTTGATGGGAATGAGATTTTGGATGTTGGTTTATTGGCTTCTAAACCAACTACTTTCCAGATGGAGCAACAACACGGTCTCGCGTAAGTGGAGGACCATCTTTACCATGATCCTGAGCCATACAGACGTCTTGTTGGTCGACTTATTTATCTTATCATTACTTTTCTAGAACTCAGTTACTTTGTTCATACGCTTGATCATTTTATGCAATCTCTTTGTGTTCCTCACTGCCATACTGTTTTACGTGTGTTGCACTACTTGAAGAGTCATCTTGGTCAAGGTCTGTTTCTTTCTTCTCAAAGTTTGTTACAGTTGTTTGCTTATTGTGATACATACTGAGGTGCATATTCTATTACATGCCGTTCTCTATCTATATATTTTGTGATGATCGGTGATTCTCCAGTTTAATGGAAAATGAAGAAACAACCTATAAATTCTCTTTCTTCTACGAAAATCGAATATTGTGCTATAGCCATGACTTTTTGCGAGTTTTTATGGCTTAAGTTACTACTTAGAGATTTTGGTGCTCTTTATGCAGCACCTATGCGCCCATTTTGCGACAGCTAGTCTGCTCTTCATATTGCCGCAAATCCTATCTTCCATGAAGGGACAAAGCATATTGAGGTAGATTTCCAATTTGTATGTGACAATGTGTAGTCAGGTGATATTGTTATGCATCATATGCGCACTTCTGATCAACCAGTAGATTTGTTTACAAAGGCTCTTGGACGTACTCAATTTCAGACTTTACTTGCCAAGTTGGAGCATGAGGATCATGTTGAGCATTCTTGATCCTCATGCTCCAACTTGAGGTGGAGTTTTAAGATATAAGGAATATTTTTTTGAATATTAACTCTTTGATTAGAATCCTTTTCTAAATGTCATTAGCTTAGATTAGAATCCCTTTCCATATGTGATTAGCTTAGCTTCTTTACCGTTAGCCTTTGGTATATTGTATTTCCACTATAAATAGGGGCCTTCTATGATGAATAAACTCACCCGATTATATTCTACACTTACTGTTATTAGGAAGAGGTGATAGTAGTGAAAAACAGGGCCTTTAGTGGTCGTCATAGAGGTATTTTATTTGTGGAAAATAAATGTTTTATGTCTGCACCGCCGCTAATTTAACAGTCGTATAGTATCAGTTTCGATATTGGAACTGGTTTAAGGTCCAGTAGAAAAATTATGGATCAAAATGGCTATCGATTAAATATATAATTCCACTCATTCCAACATCTGTAATCAACTTGTGACATTCACATAATCTAGAAATTTCCATGTAAATAACACACTAACATAAACACAACATTTGCGATCAACATCATTCTATTTAATCAACACCAGTAATGCCATAATATATAATTTAACAACACCAATGAAATATATATTCAATGACAACACCTCCAAATTAAACCCTGAATTTTGATATCCCACCTGAAACGAAACTCCATATTCATAAATTCCACTTGAAATTCTACAAATTAAATCCTAAAAATTACATTTGAAAATAAATATGGGCACGAGTAGAGGAGGTGGCCGAGAGGCACCACCGGGAGATGGGAGGGGAGCGTGCGGCTAGGGGATAGGTGGGGAAGAAGAAAATCAAAAGGAAAAGTGAAGGGAGATGACTGTGCCGGCAAGATAGTCGATGGGAGAAAGGGGTATGGAAGAAAATTAGCAGGAGATTAAGAAAAGAGGGGAAAGAAAACATAGTGCATGGAATGGAACTAAAAAAGGAGAGAAAAAAATGAAAAAGGATGTTTAAGAAAAATTACAGGTTTTAAACGGTGGTTATGGAT
This sequence comes from Rubia tinctorum, assembly GCA_032355605.1. Classification (NCBI taxonomy): domain Eukaryota; kingdom Viridiplantae; phylum Streptophyta; class Magnoliopsida; order Gentianales; family Rubiaceae; genus Rubia; species Rubia tinctorum. The sequence goes on from JAULKM010044445.1 coordinate 12,369, forward strand.
GAAAAAATTAACTACTTTAAGAATCATAGTTTTACGTCATTATGTTTTAAAAAATCTTTAAAAGCTAATAAGCGCCATTAAAATCCAATTTTATTGTCGAATGAAATTTTCACGACGTTAAAAGCATCATACACATGTACAATGTTGGAACTCCCCCCCAAAAAACCCTTTTTAAGGTGGATTTTCTATTTCGGGATGGAATCACCTTCTATTGGAACCTTCATATCACCTTCTATTGAAACCGCCATAGCCTATCCCTACACTAGTGTGAATATGAATCACTAAGTAACTATGATATGTGTCGAACCGCAATCAGATAGTCGAACCTTGCTTCAACGCGCCGAACCTACAAAACAAACTACCCGGGTAGAGAAAAAGGGGAAAAGCTTTGATGCCAAAGTCAGACCAAAAGTATTCGATTTAAGTATTGAGAATTAAATGAATAGAATAGATGATATATGATGAGACGTCAAATTCATGTATTTTCCAAAGCGTTTAACATCTCTTTTTTTATCTTTTTGTTGGAATATTGTTAGATTTAGGTAGGTTTTCATCCTAAGGGGTTTAGATAATCCTTTTCGGTTTTCGTATCTAAATCCTTCATTTTGTAACCTAGTTTGAGTCTAATGGATTTTTGGTCCTTACGAGCATC
>JAULKM010044466.1:0-13019 GCA_032355605.1 Rubia tinctorum
GTTTGGAAGTGGATCTCAATTGCCCCCAAGGCTTTGTTAATTGTGATTTTACGATCTTTTTAGTAGCTTGTTGCATGATAGCATAATTAGTTTACTTTGTTAGTTGTGTAGTCTTTCAATTCATAACTTTGGAAAAAATCAACCAAAAACCCCCCTCTTTACATGTTTTTATATATATATATGTATATATCCTTATCTAGGCTTATACCCATCCTTATATGCATGAACCCTTAGGAAAGTCCCTCTTCTTTGTGGACAACCCCGACTTGCCTTTATTTACTTAATTGTATTTAGTGAGCATTTAGGGCTTATAAATTGTATCTTTGAGAGGTACGACGATGACCTCTCAGCGTGAGCGAGACTAACCCACTTTTTCCGATCGCTATGGCTAGGAAATATTTTAAGAGGGAGGGTAGTGATGCGGGAAAGACAGAGAGCTATAATATCAGCATGTTGATCATAGGGCAGCACCTAGTGTATGAGTGGATATGTTTTAATGTTTTACCCACGGGTGGCCACACTTGCGAGCCGGTCATTGCTAACCTAATGTTGTTTTACTACGCCATGGAGGGGGTCATTGCTAACCTAATGTTGTTTTACTACATCATGGAGGGGGTCAAGATAAACCCCGGGTATGCCATCATCCTATTCATGTTGAAGGACGCTCAAATAAAGAATAATGATCTCATTTACGGCAGTTTGATATCGGTAATGCTGAAGAAGACGGGTGTAATTCCCGAGGATGCGGCTTTTAAAATGGAATACTACGACAACAGGTGGTTCCAACTTAAGAAGCTTATTCTCAGCTTTGACTGCAATTGGGAGTTTCGTCCGATACTCGGTGAAAGAGCTAAAATTGCCAACAAAGCTCGCAAATCGGATGCTGAAATAGATGATACATCGATCTCCCATACGTGATAAGTTTTTTAAGTTATTCTTTCATTTAAGTTCGAAATAGAAATTTTTATAACCAAATAATTTTGTTTATTATTGATTTAAAAATACCGACAGTAGCTGGAAAGCTAGGTTAAGCAAGTATTTTGACAGTATGTGTGCAGAAATGACCAATGCGTAGGAGATGTTGATCTGTGTCCATTCCCACCACATCGTGTTCCTGGAAGCCCAAGGCCTCCATTTGCAATTAAGCGATGATGACGAACCGCCTAACTTCAAGCCAGTATTCTCGGAGGGTGAAGATAGCTATGATGATGGTGGTGGTGATCATGGAGGGGATGATGAAAAAGGGGGTCAAGCCATTGAAGAAAACATTGGGGCCGAAGATGGGGGGGACTCTATCATTGATAAAATGGTTGGGTTGAAGATATTGGATAACATTTGGAAGTTTAGTATTTTTTGAGTATGTTTATTGGAGAATGTGTTTGATTGATGTGTTTGAAAGTTTTTTAGGCTTTGGATTAAAGTTTGTTGGATGAAACATAACAATTTGTTTAAAGTGTGTTGGATTCATTGGATTAAAGTGTGTTGGACGAAAAGGATAACAATGAGCTTAAAGTGTGTTGGAATCTATTTTAAGGCTTTAGATTTGAAGGTGAATTGAAAATTTTTGTCTTATTGCATTGACTTTAAAGTATTTTTTTGACTTCTCTTCTGTGATAAGTTGTGAAAATGTAATTTGTGATCCAAACATTGAGCCTCTAACTTCAAAAGTTTTCTTTACAACATAAACTATGGACACATTTCCAAACTCGGAAAATGTGTCTTACCTTTGCATTTATTGGCCAGACATGTTTATGAGCCAGAAAATGATTTCTTCTCATTTAGATATGTGTGTCCAGTGACGTTTTCGAGCTCAGAAAATAAGTTTCCGAGCTTGTGCCTCTTTTCCGGTACACCTCTAGAAAATTCAAAGCATCTTTTTTTCCGAAAACATAACTTTCTGAACTCTAAAATCATTAGTCTCCATAATGTATAGAGACGAATGTATCATTCCGAACTCATAAATTCAGTAGAATATATATATAAAGAGGGTATCGAATCAAATTTCAGCAATTTCTCCCAAATCCATAAACCCTATCCTTCTTACGAACTTGCAAAGAACCCTCATTCTCTCATTTCTTACTAAATCAGCCTAAATTTTGTCATGGCTAGGGGAGGTTCAAGCTGCGAAAACATGAGATTTAGTTCAACCGGACACAATGCCGGTTTCAAGGACAAAAGGTTCATTTCTCAATTTTCTCAAAATAGGTATGAAGCATTATGTGAGAAGGGAAAGTTATTAGATATATATCTTGTTGACTTTAAAGAGTAGCTAGCTATAGGGTTGTCCAATCCCCCCAAACCATTTAGTGAACAACATGTTGAAAATTTGCTATCGTGTGATGAAAAAGCATATCTTGATTTGACTTGTCAATTTTATGCTAATATGCGGGAATTAGGGAATGAGGATTACAGTACTAGGGTTGCCAGAATTGAGATCCCCATTAGCCAATGGAGCATTAATAAGCTATTAGACTGCCTATACACACCTCCCGAATTTGTTTTCCCTGAGGATCTCGATGGTCTGTTAGATGATTGCTACCATCGAGAGAAGTGACTGCTAGAATATGATTATCCCTACATTGACCCCGTGGAGTGTAGTGAGAGGTACTTCCACCAGGATCGATTAGATTTAGGGAAACCCGAGACATTTAATCTAACCCCTTTGAGCATAGAAAACCGTAGCACGTATGAGATCATTAATAGAAGTTTTGTTCCCTCAGGCGGACACTTGACTGAGCCTAACTACACAACCTTTATGTTATTCTATTTGATAATTGAGGATAGAAAAATCAATCCCATAGCGGCTATATTTAGGCATATATGTTTCATTTTGCAACATCAAAGAAGGTGTTGACACGCCTACCGTATGGTAGTATAATCACTCATATTTTGAAGAATTTTGAGGGGTTGGTTTTACAAGGGGAGGAAAAGGGACCAAAGTATTTTGAAAAGACTTACTTCAAGAACAAGGGATGGGTTTTGCGTGACCGTAAGCCGTTTTATAAAACCACAGAAGCTCCCGAGGCGAGGAAGAGGGCATGAATTGCGAAATGTTAGTCGCAAATGAGATTACGTCAATTTAGTTCGCTTCATTTTTTTTATGTTTTCTTTATTGCTTAAATAATTCATAGGTTGGTCACTATACTTTGAAGGTATTGAAAATTCAAACCCGAAAAGCTTCAAGGATTTCTACAAATGGATGCGCAGGGAATTCTACGCCTTGAATGCTAAGATTAGGTTTTTTGAAAAATCTCAGCAAGCTTATGATCGCCACCTCGCATTAGCCTCATGGAAACGATTGGTCAGATCAACTTCAAATGGCGACATTGAAGATGTTGAAGAATGAACTTTCAGAACTTTAACATGTTATTCGTATTAGGTATAACTATTGAATGTTGAATTCATTTTTGAGATGAATGTTGGATTCCGTTAACTTTGGGATGACTGTTGTGCGTATTTGAGATGACTATTTGACATGATTTCTAGTTCTACATTTTCATGAAATTTGAATTATTTCAAGAAGTAAATTTCTTTTCTATGTTACAAGTTAATAGAATTATGTGAATTATCCAACAATGTTTAAGGAATGATTGAGCTTCGTCTTGAAAATTTTAATGTTTTATGGCATATAATGAAATGAGTTTTTTAAACCCAAAATGGGCCTTTTCCGAAGTCGTGAACGTTTTTTATATGAATGAAGACATGATAAAAAATATTTCAATGTGGAATGTAGACACCAACAATTATCGAGTTTGAAATATGTATACGCTCTTTGTACTATGGAAACCACACATTTTCCGAACTTGGAAAATCATTCTTTCCTACTTTGCGAACTCGAAAAGGGTTATTTTGAAAGGTGGTTTGGAAAAACCGCCTTTGATTAGGGTTAATTAAAGGCAGTTATACCTTGAACCGCCTTTAATTAGGATTAATTAAAGGCGGTTATACCTTTAACCGCATTTAATTAGGACTAATTAAATGCGGCTATTGAAAAATCTCCGTTAATCGACCCAAAACCTCTTTTAATTTAAATTAGGAGAAACAAAAAGGTATTTTCGAGTTTGGAAATGTTAATTAAAGGAAGTTTTTAAAGAACCGCCTTCCAATGCTGTCTTAAATAGAAGGTTCTCTACCAGTGTGGTATACAAAGACATCCCTTCCTTTTACCCCTATATTATTTATTTGTTTTTCACTTCTTAACCCATTGAATCCTTATAGAGGCCCTTTGAGATAGATTCCCCTGACATGGAAAATTTGTATAAAAAGACCATGTATATGTTATTGAAGAGTTGGAGGAAGCAAAAATATACCTTATCTAGAGATTACATATTCTCTAATAGGAAGGGAGATCATCCTTGGATAACTTATAACCACATTCAAGGAGAAAGTTAGGAGATCCACAAGAGAAAGGCCCTGGAGAATGATAAGAATGTTAGTCCGCCTCTCTAAGTGTTTGTGTGTATTTAGATTAATGTGTATTTCATAGTGACTGGGTTATGACATCTTAACTTAGGGAACAGGGATGATAAGAGACGTATTTTCAAAATGAATGAAACTTTCCATTGGAAAAGTCGTGGCGACTATGCTAGCAATTGAAGGTGGGATGACCGATGATGAGGCCAGGTCATCGGTCACACCAGTCGATGTGGATGGTATTGAGAGGTTTGATCTATTTGTGAAGAGCGGCTAAAACAAGGAGGGTCGGTACGATAAAAACCTGGTGATTCAAATTGTGGAACGAGTAGTAAGCCCCAACTTCTTTATATTCATTCAATCATCGCTTCTTCACATTTAAGTTTGACTTATTTTAATTACAACATGTTTGTAGGCTTAGTTAAATCAAGATCAAATGGAAGGGCAATTCATTCCAACGGGTAAGACCGACATCCTAACAAAAGCAAGCGGTAAATTAGATCACCCGGGACAAGCTAGAGGGGTTGGTTCCTTCTTATCACAAAAATATGCCTTTAGAATTTTTAGATCTTACGATAAGGCTAAACCATCGAGGGTGCACATATTGCAAAAAGAGGCTCTTATTCAAGACAAGGGCATTGAGCAATAAGATATTTTGATTAAGAAGTTGATCTAACACTTTGGTCTTTAGATACTCGAGAATTTAGATGATTTAACTCCTAGTTGGACATCGCCCTCTAGAGGGTCACGCCACTCACTAGGAGAGGTTGAGGTAAACCATGCCAAAACTTTAAACATCAAGAAATGAAGACAAAAACCTTCACAAAGCGATCATGTCGACACCCATAAAGGTACATATATATTTTTTGAACATCTCAATCGATACATTATGTATTAAAATTTATTTTTCACTAGTTTTTTAAAAACATGTATAAATCAAACTTTAGTGTTCTATACATTGATCAAGGCATGGAAGGTAGACCTCTTCATGTTGCCGACGAGATTTTACACCCATCAATTTTGCATCATCACTCGGTACCAATTTCTGAAGGTATTTCTCAGGTTTCATTGGAGAATCCATTGGTCCTCAGCGCCCTCTTGCCAATTCCCAATGGCAAGTAGAAATAAGTGGGACCCGCTCGAGGAAATTTTATCCTTTGGTAATGTTGCCTAATTTATGCTGACCCAGTAACGGACAATCATTTGAATGGCACACCCCATAAAAAACCCAAACCGGTAGTCCAAACGCCGAAGAAGATTAAAGCTCGCATCACAAGGGCACATGTAATTGAGGATGCACCCCAATTTGTAAGGGTTTTATACGCATGGCTTGCCAGCCACCCTCATAATCACCGCCTCATTGATAGACTTTGAAGACCTATGGAAGTGTGAGCATGTAAACCAAATGATAATGTCCCTCTACCTATTGTGAATACTAACCATTCAAAATTTTAATTTAAAACGACTTTTTCTAGTATACAATTAATATTTTAACATTTTATTTGAAGGTACATGTATTACACTGCAAATCAAAGGGACAAGATTTGGGTAAAATATTTGTGCCCCTTAATGACCCAAGAAATTGGTTTTACAGTTCAAGAAAGGATCGATTACATCCGCAAGAGTCTTGGAAGGACAGATTAAAATTTATTCTTTGCACCATACATTGAGTTGATGGTTTGAAATCATTTAAGTTAAGATATACTCCCTCCGTTCCACCATTAATTGCTTAATTTGACTTTTGGAAGTCAAACTAACTCAACTTCGACCATTAAATTCTATTATTATTATTATTATATATATATAACTATTATCATAATATATATCGTTGGATTCATCATTACATTTATTTCTATATTATAATTTTTTTGAAATGTTTTACACACATAAATAAAAATATTAATAGTTTAAAAAATGATGCAGTTGACTTTCAAAAGTCAAATTGACCAATTAATGGTGGGACGGAGGGAGTATATTTTAGTCGTTATTCATTTATTTATATGTCTTGCAGGGACCATTGGAGATTATTTTTTACTGTCCCTAAGACAAAGAAGATTTTTTGGATGGATCCACTACACTTCTAACCATCAGAGAAGTTTATCAAAATTTTGGGTGTGTCGATCAATGATCCAGATGATCCAATTCCAAATGCGGGTTTGAACATCATCAATATTAAGGTGTGGTGGATTTCCCAAATAAACCTTTAATTTTACTCATCATTTTAAACTAATAAGGTTTACCTTCAATTAGTACAAGAAACAAGCAAAAATTGGGAGTGCGGCTACTACGTAATACTCTACACTGTCGAGTTCGTTCAACAAGTATGAGTGGACTTTATTAAGATTGACAAGGTGATATTTGAGTTGCTTTACGGCTACTTTCAAATTTATTTGTCATACTTGTTGTCATAATTGACGTATTTTCAAACTAGTGGATTTTTAAGGCCAAACACGACGTATTTCCAAGAAGACATCAACATCGCGAGAAATTGCTCGACTAGGTATTTACTGAACTCCTGATCATTATCTATATGAAATACACTAGTACGATATAATTTTTTGGGAGAAAATGTGTTTTGTGATTACATGAAATGCGTGGAATAGAATTTGATAGATTCTATTCCTGTATATAGATTTTTGCTTTGTTAGCATAGCCTATAGATTTTTTTTTCTAGTTAGAATGATCAATTCATGTATTTTGGGGAATAGAATTTTCTAGATTTCTATTCCTCTCTATAGATAGATGCTTTATAAGCGTAGTCTATAGAATCTTGTATGAATTGGAGTTGTTATACATGCATTTTATTAGGCTGAGTTATATATGTGGAAATCGACAATCTTTACATTTTTCCGACCAAGTGCCGAGTCCAGAACTACTGTCCTAGCCACTAATCTTTCACCTCCCAAAGACACGAATTAACTGTTCCGAGTTAGGAACTTCAACCATGATTCACTACCCGGTCTCGGAACTAATATTGGAAAAAAGAATTTCACGCATTCAACTACATTTGATGAACGGAATAAATGTCCAATTTAGGAAGTGATTGCAAAGGTCAGAAAAAGGCTACGGGCTAAAACCTTATGCCAGTTCCGAGTCTGTAACTATATGACAGCTGCTAACGAACATTGACACTGTCCAAACTCAATAATCAATTTCTGAACTTGGAACTACATAGGAAGTTGGTTCCACCGGGGTGATCAAAGGTGGAAAATAACCATCTTCGTTAGCCTATTTTAAAGCTGGTTATGGGAACTGACTGGTTAGTGATGATCAAAGTGACTTTTCTGGTCCTTTAAAACCACCTTTAATGAGGATGCCTCCACTAGTGATTGGTGCGATGTAGGACTCACATGTGTATGAGCTATACATTGATCAAGACATACATGGTAGACCACTCCATGTAGCCGATGGATTTTTTTTTGAGTTAATGAGCCCATGATTTTACAAAGGAGAACCGGGTTGTGGGACTAAAACGGGAAGTCCCTACCTAATAGGACCGAAATCCAATTCCGAATTTGGTTCCGAGTGAGGAACCTCATGATGTTCCAAGTTCGGAACGGACCTTCTTGGCTGATGGAGGCTACATGGATTACGAGTTTAGAACCTATTCAAGGCAGTTCCTCCAGCCTTTAAAAGGTGGTTCATAACCGCCTTTAATGGGTTTTTTAAAATGCTATTATCAAAACCGCCCTTAATTGTTGGCTATCAAAGGCGCGACAAGAGAAGGCTCTTTGAAAGTGCCTTCTCTAGTCTAATATAACCACCCTTAGTGGCTCCTTTCTCCACTAGTGACTCGTACTCCCCTTGACTTGATGAACCACAACCTGCAAGTCGCTGAATATTTCCAAGTTCTCAGCCTTGAGCTCCCTAGTTAGACGAAGACTGGTTATTAATGCCTCATATTTTGCTTCATTATTGGTATCTTTGAATTTGAAATGAAAGGTATACGGGTAACCCATGCCCTCGGGACTAATGAGTAACACTCCTGCTCCACTTCCCCCCGAGTGCGAAGAACCATCAACATACAACTTCCAATCATGAGTACTTTTTCATCATTTTTTAGAAAAACATCTAGGTGGTAGAAGATATTTGAAGACCATTCGCCAGGATGGTTAAAGATATCAAAGGTCATTCGCAAGGATGGTAGTATATTGAAGGGCACGGACTCCAAAGAGTGGTAGTAGATGAAATTGAGCCAGGAAAAGGTGGATTTAAAGTTCAAGAAGGTCCAGAACGGAAAAAAAACCAAACGGCTAAACCAGTCGGCCAGCCAACCGGCCGGCATGAGCCTTTGTACGAAACCATACAAGTCTTACACGGTCCGTGCAAAGTGGCTAGCACTGCCTGTGCAAATTTACACAGTCCATGAAAAAACCCTAGCACTAGTCATGCACCTCTGTACAGGCTGTGCCGCCCATGCCCCAAAATAACTCCAAAATGGCTAAGTTTGGGCGCGAACAGTTTTGATTTACACGGTTCGCGCCATTTCAAGTTCCAAAAGTGAAGACCAGCCCATGAGGTGTGAAAATAGCATGGCCCACGCTATTTTACTGTGCAAAAAGTCCTTCCATCTGATGGACTACGCCAAACTACACGAGCCGCACAAATCAGAAGTTCAAGATCGACACCAGCCGATGGCCTGTGCCGGTCTGTGAACCTCGCCCAGCACTAAGCCAGATGGCCCGTGTCAGTCTATGCGGCCCGCGCCAGCACGAGGCTGCATGGGCCATGCCATGACACACCCCCCGCGCCAGCAAAACTGTGCAGGGATCGTGCCATTTTCTACTTGTCGCACACATTTCGGCTGCTAGGATTTCTAGGCCAATTTTTGGCCTTTTTCAAGGCCCAATTCCATATTACTATATATATGGACCTATGTCTACTAGTGTTTAATTTTATACTCATTTTTAGACTTTAAGAGTAGGCTAGAGAGAAAATTCTCTTCCTTCTCTCTAGGTTCTTTCATTTTTTCTCTTTATTTTATTTTATTGCCCAAAAGTGTTGAATTCAATGAAATACTTGGGTTCAATGCTTAGGGAGTAGTTTATTTACTTGGGGATTGTGTTTGTATTCATGAATTAATGTTTTTTATGAGATTCCTTATATCTACCTATTTTTATATGTTTGTGATTATTATGTTGGCTTATTCTTCATGTTCTTATTAATTGTATGATTGTTACACTAAGATTAGCACACAGTGCAGGCTACTTTCATGTTGGAACAATTATTGATACCTCTCGGGGAAGAAAACCTAGATCTGTTTGGGGTAACGATAGTCCAAAATTGTGTGGGTATGTACACGAGGATTACCTAGTCAACGTTACGATTGACCATACGCTAGTAAGCTGGTGAGTTTTTTCGAAGGGTTACGGGTAGAGATAGGTAGAATAGCAAACTAGGGTTAGTTTTGAAAACCTAAAACCATCAATAAGGTGCTTCAACCCCTTTGAATTTTTAGGCCTAGGGAGAAGCATTTGTAGTGTAGTGCTTGGGACGTAATAGTACGGGGGAGATTCAGGTCTGCAAAGCAGGCAGACCGTTGTTGCACTCCCCTAATTACGGAGGCGGTGCCAATGGAAAATTACATGCTCACCCTACATTACAGGTGTGAGGAAGTGTTGACCATCCACCATATCTCGTGTCACAAACACTAGAATGGATATAGTTCTTGTATTTAATGGAATTGAGGATCAAAATAACATTAATCATGTTATGAAAATACTCCCCAAGTGTTAGCTAATATAGTTTACTCTCGTGATCAATTACATGTTAGTAAACCACCCCCCTCCCCCCAAAGCCTTTTTACCAACACTGATTATTCCTGAAGCGTGATTGGATTAACGACCCGATCGCGGCTGTGTGTAGTTGGCTCTTAGATTCCTAAAATCTCTATGGACAACCCTGAACTTGTCACTATCTACCCTTTTGGTAGCATAGTAGTAGGAACGGGAGCAGAAATATAAATCTCTATCTTTGACCTCACGTAGCCTCCTATCGGGTTAATTTGGTGGATCTCCCGTGATTCGTTATAGACGACCCGGGGGGTTAATCACACACTTTGCTGGATTTAGCTTTAGATTCGACTTTCGAAGCTCTTTGAATGTCTCCTTCAAATCCTATAGGAATTGTTCATGATTCATGCTTTTCAATACCATTTCATCCATATATATTTCCACATTTCTTCCTACCTACTTTCTAAATAATTTATCCACCAACCGCTGATAGGTTGCACTAGTATTCTTAAGGCCAAACGACATTTTCTTATAATAAAAAGTACCCACATCGGTTTTAATCAATGTTTTTTTCCTTATCTTCCTCCGCCATCAATATCTTATTATATCTCTTATGAGCATCGAAAAAGTTCAGGACCTGATATGCAGCTATTGCTTCCACCAACCCATCAAGCAGGGTTGTTAAATTCTCCTTGACATCTTCAGGCATCAACTTTTTGACAACAATCGTGCCCAAATCTTGAACGGGGAGCTGTTATGTATTGGTTGGACCAATTTCCCCATGCACTGAGACCACATTTCTTACCTTCCTTGCCCCTTTAATTGCTATCAAATTACAACATTTTTCCACCGCCTTATCTCCTCGAATGGCAGCTACTCCCTTTATCCGTAGGAAACTTCATCATCAAATGATAAGGGGACCACATAGCTCGATCCTGGAAAATACATGGTCGCCCGAGGATCACATTGTAAGGTGATTATGCATCGATGACCACAAAGTAACAGTCTATCGTCACCCCCTATCTCCATCAGTTATGCACATCGACAAGGTGATATACCCCCAAAGGGGACACAATTTTACTCGTAAAACCCGACAAGGGCGAGGTAGATTTTCTCAAATTACTGTGACCTATATCCGGGTGATCAAAGCAGTTTATGAGCATTGCTTCAACACCACTTCCATCATCAATGAACACTCTCTTTACTAAGGATCTTCCAATGACAATAGAGACAACCATGGGGTCTTCATGCGGATTCTGAATTAGAACTGCATCTGCTTCTCGTCTGCTCGCAACTGCTTATGTCGTGGCTTCCCCTAAGGGATGTGATGTGAATCATCCTTCATAACTATATTCGAAGACCTTTCCCCCACAATCCCATTAAAAACATTAATCACCATATGGATCACTGGGTTATCCCCATTCCTATTCTCCTGATTCCTAGCAGGCTAATCATGTGGCCACTCTTTGCGTCTTTCCTAATCTTGATCTCGAGGTCCTCTATTAGCCCTGTCTCTATTATTCTGATAATTCCTCCTATACTGCTTCCAAGTACAGTGTTCATTCCTTGGCTTTGGGAGTTCCCTATGATCTCCATGTCGAAGTACCAAGCCTTGAAGTCGACCTTCTCTTACACATCTCTCGATCTTCATCTTGAGATGGCTACAATCATCCATATCATGACCATCTTATGATGATCGAAATATCTATTCATAGATTTTTCTCGCTACCATAGCCCTGGGTGAATCCCTCATAGGTGGGGATGCTCGAAACACACCCCGATATATGCTTAAAGTCTGCGTCGAATATCTACCCATGGGCGTATACCTCTCGAAGTTTGGCCTAGCCATTTTGACTAGCTTCTTGCCATGATGGTCATTACATTTCTCGTGTTTCTTTACCAGACCTTCTCTCTTTCTTCTAGTAGCCTTTTCCCCCTTCGAGTACTGCTCAACAACCTCCTGAAGCTTTTGGAGGGTTCGAGGAGTGTTGGTAGACAATTTCTTATACAACTCCACATCTTTCATTCCTATCAAGTGTCCCCAGATCACCTCATTCTCTGTTCCTTCCACCACTCCTAAACTTTCATCTATGTATCTGTGATAGAAAGATTCAGTAGTTTCCCCAGGCTTCTGTTTGGTCTTGTACAACTCTGGTAATGTTTTAGTGAACTTCTTCTTCTGACAATACTGACTTAAAAGAGCTCAACTGAAATCTCGATAAGAATGCAGAGAACCCCTAGGAAACTTGTTGAACCATTCTTGAGCCTTTCCTCCAAGATAACTCCCAACAAGCTTGCACGTCAATCTTCCATCAAAATCTTGTGAATTTCTAAGACTTAGGAATGTTTTTATAAACTCTCTAAGATCCAAATAACTTCCATATATAGGAAGCCCCTCCAGTGCCTTTGTGTCCACTGGCTATTGAGTTGAGGTTATCAATGGACTAAAAGGAGAACCTGCCACTTGTCTCGTCAGCCCAATCAACCTATCAAGCTCTTTCCTCAATGCATCTCTAGTATCCCCTCCCAACCCTGCCAATGGTGGATCCCTGAGTGGATGCAGGGTTCGAGAAACCTTTCCATAATAGGGTTTTGTACATAGGCCGGGAACCCATGTGACAAGAGTGTTCCCAAGATCCCATCACCCAAGAATACATGGGAGGCTGTCCATAAAAGCTATAAGGTCCCTGACCAGATGAGGGATTATATGAACCTGAACCACCATATCCTTGGATCCCCATGGAAGGTACTGCTTCATATCCAGTCTCGAAGCTGCGGAAGGTAGTCGTGAGACTACCGACATCAAAGAAGGCATTGAATATATCATCCCTTGAGTGTACTCCGGAAATGAGGCTTGCCGCGGTTGAACCACCT
>JAULKM010044492.1:0-13018 GCA_032355605.1 Rubia tinctorum
GCCGATCCATTTACTAAAGGACTAAGTAGAAAGATAGTCCAAGATTCATCGAGGGGAATGGGATTAAAACCATGCTAGGTGAGGAATTCTTGGTGGATACTCTTGTTGTGTCTCAAACAACTTGAAGTCAAACGAAACCAAGGAAAGATTTACAAACGTACAAACCTAAAAATTCCTATGATGTATGTACGTTGCGAGGATGAGCTTAAAGCTCTTAATGGATCCAAGATAATTCTAATTCGTGACGGGCTTGTAGGATTCACCGAAAATTATGTGAGGTTGAACGATGAATCGTTCTTAATATTTTTACAGCCCAATTGGGTGGTCTGATAAGACTTGATGGAAGGACCTACTTGAATGTAAAGGATTGGCCTTCCTTTTATGAAAGACTTTAAGGGTTGTCTTTCTAGAGTACTAATCAGTTTTCCCAAGGAAACAATGGCCACTATAAGTTGTTGTTTATCGTGGAACTCGTTTTATTAAAGTAAGACACGTGGTATTGGAGTGATCAACCAGCTTAGGAGTTACAGATACGTTCACTCCAAAAAACAAGTCGATCATTCCAAGTCACTACGCATTAGTTCAATCGCAAGATACTGATGCTTAAGTGTCGAACCTTCAAATGCTCAAAAAATTACATATTTGCCTTTTTGCATTAGTAGGGGATTGTTAGTAATGCAAATGGGTCATTCAGCCCAAAATCGATTTTAAAAGAAAAAGAGAAAAACTTGGTTTTATTCTTAGTCCCACATGGGAAGTATAGTGGGAATGAGTTTGGTTTAAATATGGAAATGCTTCTCTACTCCTTTGAGTGAGAAAGAAGAATAAGGACCCCTCGCGCCCCCCGCCGCCGCCGCCCGCCCGGACATGACGAGGTGGGCGAACAGTCGGGCCAGGCAGGGTCTTGAGCCCATATTAATATTTTTGGTCCATATTAGTTTGAGAATCTAGCATTTACGAGGCTTCTCAGATAATCAAACGTTTTAAAATACTAAATCCTGTTTTTTCTACCTATTTCATGCGGTTAAAACAAGTTTTAAACTTTCTGATATGGTAAAATTATTTTTAACCCTTTAGTCAAGATTGGTTCCTAATTTTAATCGGTCTATAACCGTTCCTATCTGTTGCTATATTTTAGTCAGTCAAAACTGATCCACGTTCTCCTGCACATTCTCTGAACTACTCCGAATAATGAGTTCCGGTTGTTGCTTTATGTGCCTATAAATGGTTGGTTCATGAGCAGTTCAAAACACACAATCAACCTTTCTTCCTCTTCTCCTTTCCTTCGCTGCTTTCTAAACATTCTCCGAGCTAAAATACTTACGAGTTCCTCCTCCGCTACTTGAGTGCACGAGTAAGGGAGGTTTCTGTGGTACCTTGGGAAACGAACGCTTACGTTGAACCTTACACCACGGGTTAGGCAAATTTCGTTTCAAAGGCAGTGATTTATCATGCCCACAATTCACTTTTTTTAAACGAAACTATTTTCTTCCAAATATGTTTTCAAAATATGTGCTTCTTATATTATTTCTTTAAAAACCAGTGACCGTACATTACTTTAGGAACACTGTTCTTCAAATTCTACCAACAATGTTACAGTTTTTTATTGGATCTCTGATATGTAATGGTACAGACGATCAGTCTGGTTGACATGTAATTTAGATATCCTTGCAATATGTTAGTTATTGATAGAGACTAGTTAGATTGGATGTCAATTCCACTCATTGTAATCGTCGCTGGGCATTTTTCCCAACTTCTTGGAATGATTGATTTTTCAATTTTTTTTGTAAATTATTCTAAATTAGACTTTGGTTCCGTAACTATTACCATCTTTATCATGAGGTTTTATGTTCAAGTTATACTCATATCAAAAGATTGTGATTGTGGTTTATAGAGCATTTTTTTAATATGAATAACTCGACATTGTAAGATCGTGCGTGTTGGTGACAATATAAGACCGTTCGTGTTGGTAGTTTATGAAGGTGTGATCGTGAGTCGAGTTAAAGGTGTATGCAGTCATTTTCAAGGTTATATATAGTGTATGAAGATGCGGTTATGGTGATTTCGATTTCTGTGATGGTGATTTGTCAGTAATGCAACAATAAAATATATTTGTGTAGTGTAATTTGGTTCGTTATTTGTAATTTTATGTCATCATATTACAAAAAAATAAATTCGCTATTGAAATGAAGATTAAAGGACTAAGAGTGAGTGATTTAATTTTATGAAACCATTTTATACATTCTTAATGCATAGTGGGAATACTTTAAATGCAATTTTTTAACATTTAAAGGAAAAAATAATAATGCAATGCATGTTTTGCAAGTCTGGCGTCACAGTTCATGCATGTTCTCAGTCGAGGCCGTTTTTTTAAAATCCAAATTTAATATTTAGATATCCAATTATTTAATTCAGCAAGTAAACAACTTATCACGCAACGATACAATTAATTGTTGACATATTGTAGCTTTGAATCAACCGGTTAGAATATTATCCGACAAAATCATAGCTAAAGCTTGAAGGAACAAATTAAACATCATAATCCCAGAAAATAATTAACGCAATAATTGTAACATTTGGTGATTTATTAGTAAAATATACTAGTGTACATAAATAAAGTTAAGTTACTCTCTGTCTCTGATTGTTCTTAATTTTAAAAAAATATGATTTTCAAAAATTATGTTTGATTAATATATATATATGTAACACAAAATCTTATTTTAAACCGACTAATAATTAGACAGAGTTATTTTATAATTGAAATATCTGATGGAGTGATATAATGTTTGTTTTATTTATTGTAACGAGATTTTCATAACTTTGAAAAACTTTAAAGGGTTAAATATTTTTCTAACCCTACCTTTATGTTGAAAGTGCCAATATAACCCTGTAAAACTAGAAAATGTTAAACTAACCCTAACTTTATGATGAATTGTACAGATATAATCTTCATGCCACATTCCGATATTGACTCACTAATTGGACCGCTGGCCAAACCTGAAATGATGAATATGCCCTCAGTCATTTCAACTTTTCCCCCCATTTTACCCCTCCTGTTACCGCCAACCACCACCTGCCGCCAACCTCTTCACCACCACCGGCCGCCGCCAGCGACGATCCCACCACCATTAGCCACCACTCCTGTACCACCCCATCTCCCCGTCGCTGGTCCACCACCGCTTACCACTTCACCACAATTGGCCACCACCCCACCCTTCTTACCCCAACCAACACCGCCCCATTGCCCACAATCAACCCCGCGCGCTTCAAATTGAACGCCAACCCCAACCCCAACCCAGATCGACCTCCTCCTTCAACCTCCACCACGACGAACAGTAGCACCCTGATCACGACAGCGGGAAGTCATCGCCGCCGCCGCAACTTTTCCTGGCAAAGTCCCAACCCAAATCGACCTCATCCTTCAGCCTTCACCATGATGAACTTCAGCATCCTGATCAGAAACGGAGGGGAAGTCACTGCCGCCGTCGCATCTTTCCCTGGCGAAGGCGACGTCGTCGACTCCGGGGGAGATCGTCCACTCGATTCCCAACCATGACGAACAACAACATCCTCCTCTTTCAGAATATGGCCCACGAGAAGTAAACTCTAATTGCGCCCTGCCAAAAGTGGCTCCTAGCGTTGGCGGCGCGACAGTGAGGCCGTACACCAAGGCAGGGATGGTGACTAAGGAGACGAGTGAGTAAAGGACGGCGAGCTTGCAACTGTAGCTCAACAAAATCGAGTCTATTGCCCACACTGCGACGACGGAGGTGGTGGTGGTGGAGAGACACACGATAAGGAGGAAGGAAAGTGAGAGGAGGAGAATGAGGAGGAGAGTGGTGATGATTGCGGTGGATTTTTGAAGATCGTGGTGGATTGTTTCCTGAATCAAAGGCAACAACAATGGGAAGAAGAAGGCAATGGCAACAGGAAGAAGAAATGTGTAATATTATTTTATTTTTATTTTTTCAGTAGGGATAAATTTGTCATTTCATTAAGATCCGACCAATTGCGGTGTTGACAATTGGAGTCAACGACTCTCAAGGTTATATTGACACATACATCATAAAGTCAGGGTTATTGTGACACTTTTTTGTTTTATAGGTTATAATGGTACTTTCAGTTTAAATTCAGCGTTATTTTAACACTTTACTCAACTTTAAAAATATTCTTTACTCATTTAAACTATAAATGATTATAGTTTATTTCTAAAAGTAATGAAAGTGAGATTTTTATAATTAGCTTAATCGTTAATTGCTCTACGCTACACTTTTTCTTTTTTCAATGGATTGGTAATCTGGTGAAATTATTGACTGTCTCTTGGCATGCTACTGTAAAGGAATGGAAAGAAAAAGAAAAAGGGAGGCAGAAGGGCTTTTTGACTTGTTTTGATTCTTTGAAATTTACCTTTGTAAATGCTGCTTGTGGTTGGTGTTCAGAAATTGCAATGCGGTCATTACATTATCAAATATTACCATGATGCCCTAAATAATTCTATAGAATTATAAAATTGCGCCCATATATTTCCCAACTATGGCAAAATAGGACATGGGCAATATCGTGGAAAAGAAAAGTACTTATTTCGTCCGTCCCAACCAAAAGTACTCATTGTCAAAATCCCAAAATTATTGAATGAATGGTATTAATTTCATTGATTGACCGCACCAAAGCCCCCAAATCATCATTTTCATATGGTGGTATGGGCACAAAGCTTTTTTCTCGAAGTGAATTCGAAACTCGTGAAATCCCACGTTCGTCCACTCATTTTAATTTATAAATGTGCTATGGAAATATGCATTTATACTGTGATCGACTGCAGTTTTAAAAAAAGTACGTAGTTTAATGTACATATTAAAAAGGTATGAAGACTAGCGTTCGGTTTAAAGTGAGAATAATCAAATTTATTAAAACTGGTTTTTCTTTAAACTTTGATCATGTATTACCGTTTTACTCATTATTATGATGTCAATTCCCATCAATAATCCCAATAAGTGTGTGTTTGGTAGATCTGTGCATATAGGCAAAACTGACTTATTTGTACTTATTTTGAAAGCAGGAAAGACCAGTATCTACTTTTTCCGCCAAAATATCTTTTACTTTTTAAATAAATTTTTTTGACAGTTTACCGAACTTAAAAAAGTCATTTACTTTATAAGCAAAACACTTATAAACCGTATTAAATACACCCTAAAGTACTCCCTACAATACTTCCTTTTTATAGTTGCAAGCACAAATTATTGCATTTGAAAATGGAAGGATGTGTAAATACACACACGAGAAACAGACCACGTTTGGACATTGGAATAATGGATCCCATTCCTGTCTTTCTGGTGGTCCAGTGGATGTTGAGGGTAATTATGATTTGTGAAACAGACCACATAATTTAGGATCTCCCATTGTTCCCCAAATACTCTTGCAATCAATCAGACTACTCCCCCTATTTTCTTTCATATACTCCTTCATCTAAGTTTAAACTGCAAATTTACTATTTAACAAGTCAACGCTTTCAAATATTGAATAGATATATAAAAAATAATATTATCATATGTGATATTGTTGGATTCGTCGTAATAATTAGTTTCCAAATATTAACTTTTTATTTGTTGTTATTATACGTAGTTAAACATATTAACGATCAAACGTATTTTTTAAAAATCGTAAAAAAAGATTTTGTGCATTTTATTGTGGAACGGAGGGAATATTAGATAATACTCCCTCCGTCCTAAGGCAAAGTCTTGGGAAAGACGGAGTTTAATTATAATAATAAAAGGTAAAAGGTCTTTGTTGCAATATTAAAGTTTTATTATGGAACATGTAGTAGTTATGAATTTTATAACCCGGTTCATATGACCCGAAAATTTTATCTTTATTTCTTCCAATTTACACTTTAAACCCTGATCTTTCAATGACTTATGGAAAGACCGTCTTTCAAGAGACGGACTCCCGTCCTAATAGGTAGAATTCTAATATGTTAGTTAAATAGAATATTTCTTGAACTTGGCCCATTTTTTAGCAATATAATTCTGAACTGGCCCATTTCTTGAGTCCAATTAAAACCTAGCCCAAGACACAATAAATCCTAATCATATAAGTAAAAGTTAGGGTAGAATATAAAAGGGCAAACTAATTCTTATTATTTTCTAAAAGTGTCAATCTAATCCTGTAAAATTTGAAAGTGCGATTCTAACCTTAAATTTTTCAGTAAATGTGCCAATATAACCTTTACGCACTATTCCACTATTGACTTGACATTTTTCCGGCATCGACCAAATCTAAAAAGACTAAAATACCCCTAACTTTTAAAAAAAATAGTGACAAAAATACACTTGTTCTTCTTCTTCTTCATCCCAAACCATCGCCATCGCTGCTCCGCGGCTCCGCAGGTGGCGGCCAAATTTTGAGATCACTGGAATCTGGCTTCACCGCCCCACCACCTCTACAACCTAACCGCGATCACCAACTCCACAGCCTAATCGCCTCACCACATCTGCCCTCTGCCGCTGCACCATCTCCACCCGTCCAGACATGCCTAACTAACTCACCACCTCCACCGCACCATCTCCACCCTCCACCGCTGCACCACATCACCCCGCAAGCCCTATCCCTAGCCCTAAGCCATGCCGGCTGCCGCCGATCCTCTGCTCCACCACCCACTGCCCGCCGCACCCCAATTATGAGGAAGGTGACGCGCAATCCGGATCCAGTGAGATGTGCCACAAGAGGGGCCTGTGGGCGATCAAGGCCAAGCACGACGACGTGTTCCCCACCCACGCCACGCATGCCGCCTTTGAGGATGCTGCTGCCATCAAGGACCCCCCAAATTCTACCCGGCTGACAATATCAAGAAACATAACCCAAGCCCACAAAACTTAGGGCGAGCATTACTCCGGGGGACTGTGCTCGTCATCTTGACCAGAACGTTCAAGGGAAAGATCGAATCATCTGTAATCCAACGCCTCCTCGAACCCAAACTCCGTTCTACCCGCAGTGGGGAAGTAGCGAATCCTGAGGCACATCAACAGCACGGAGAACAGTTGAGTTTTTGTGAGAGAAAAGGGTAAAATTGACGTCATTTTAGATTTTTTAAAAATAATTTTAAATAAGGGGTATAATGCTCATTTTATTGGTTTTTGGTCAATTACATATTGTCAGGGTTAGATTGACATTTTGGCACTTTCAATCAAATAATAGGGTTAGAATTACACTTTCAAATTTTATCGGGTTAGATTGACATTTTCAACTAAAACATAGGGTTATTTTAGTATTTAGCTCTAAAAGTTAAAATGATGAACATAGCAATCTAACGCAACCACTCATTTTCTTTGAAACTCCCTTGAATCGTTTTGTTTTCCCTCAATCGTACCCTTCCTCACAAATGCATCCCTTCACCACTGCCACTCACCTCCTCACTAGTCACTACCGCTCAAATCACCTCAGCATGAGGCTTACCACCGCTTCACCATCTGCGCCACCACTAACTCATTATCGACAACACCACCACTCGATCTCTTCTTGTGCCACCATTGTTCTTAATGCTCGCGCCACCGCTTTGCCGCTTCATTGCGCATAGTCGCCACCTTCTCTCCGCTAGCACCTACATTCCTTCATGAATTTTCTTTATCTTCACACTATCGATGACTCTATTATCGTCGTTAGAATTCGAATCTTGAATCTTATATCAAGAATTGACCGATTGCTAACTGTGGAATACACCCGTGGGAGTTAGTCATGTATCTCCATTCCTTTTGCGACTTTCATCAACTGAAACAGAACCTCAAACAACCAGAATTCGAACCTTAAACCTTACTAAGATCAAGATGCACCCGTATATGTTATGTCACATGCTTCAATTCCGTCAACTGAAAATTTCTCATTGCGGAAGAATTCAAACTCGTTACGCTATGATTTTTTTTATTTGAGCTTACTTTTTTGACAATATTCTCAGTCAATATTATCGTATAGATATATAAATAACAATATTATCGTACTATATGATATTGTTCAATTCGTTGCAACTAGTAATTTCTAAATATCAACTTTTTGTTTATCATTGTTACGAGTAGGTAGACATATTAACAGTCAAACATGTTTCTTGATCAACAAAAAATAATTGCAATACAAATAGAGCTCAGAAGCACAGAATCCAAAGCCCGATTTGGCTGCAATGAGGTAAATCTTAAGCGGTAAGAGTTCGAATAACATTTCCATCAGTTCTGCTACATTAGCACATAGAAAGCTCATAAACATTTCTACCTTATTTACTCGTGCGCAATCACGTAGTCGACAAATACCAGATTACGGCAGCCACGGACCATCCTATAATTATTAACCAAAATCAGCAAAAAAAACTGAGATGGTTCTTATTTAACCGCGCATGTTACTACACAACACGAAACACAATCCTTAAACATGGACCTGATCAGAATCATCAGATTCAGACAGGAACAGGCAACTCTGAAGCAGCATCCTTGTCCAGAAACCAGGTAAGCAGCCCCTCGGGCCTAACCTTAGCCGCAGGCAGCGAAGAATTGGGAGCACCCAACACCTTCCCCACGGCATCAGCCACATCCCCACCCGTGATCACCATCGCGATCTCCGTGGCAGCGTTGATCACGGGGAACGTGTAGGTGATCCTGGGCGGGGGTGGCTTTGGGGAGTCGAGAATGTAGGTCACCCAACGCTTCTGCTCGAACTGCTGATCACGGTTGGGGAACAGCGAAGCCACGTGCCCGTCGGGTCCCATCCCGAGGAGCATCAGATCGTGTTTCGGGAACTCGGAGAAGTCTGTTAGTGGCAGGACTTTCTTGTCCACCCATGCCCGGAGACGGGCCTCGTAATCG
The DNA here is from genome assembly GCA_032355605.1 of Rubia tinctorum. Classification (NCBI taxonomy): domain Eukaryota; kingdom Viridiplantae; phylum Streptophyta; class Magnoliopsida; order Gentianales; family Rubiaceae; genus Rubia; species Rubia tinctorum. The sequence goes on from JAULKM010044492.1 coordinate 8,841, forward strand.
TCGGCTGCATCTGAGGCTGACAGTTTGTCATTGATGGCAAGGATATTCTCAGCTGGAATGGATACCTGATGAATGTAAGGAGATTTCAGAGCATAAGCCAACAATTTCAGTTCAAAAGATTTCTTATGCTTAAAAAACCTCAAGAAAGGAGTTCTCGATCAAAATACATGGTCTAGTTACTCTTATTTTCTAACTACAGTCTAATTAAAAAATTATAACCTTTCAATCAATGATTTCAAATTTTACCTTATAATTAAAAAATATTCAATGGAGGATCATATAATATTGTTAGATTCATCGTATGTTTCTAAATATTTACTTTAAAATGCATCTTTAATCTAACGTAAAAGAGTAAAGTGCATTCATGCCCTCTGAGTTCTTTGTTTAGTGCATATATATCCTCCAGTTTTTCGAAAGAGCACATATACCCTCCATGTTTTTCAAAAGTGCACACATAACCCTCCTATTTTTTTGAAAGTGCACACATACCTAGAGATCGGCATTTGAAAAACAAAAATTGAAGGTTATATATGCACAATCAAGGAACTGCGGGTATATGTGCACTTTTGAAAATCTAGAGATATATGTGCACTTTCGAAAAAGCAGAGGTATATGTGCACTTTCTAAAAAGTAGAGATATATGTGCATTAAACAAAGAAAATGATCAAACACCTTAACTACATGCTAGATACATCAAAACCAGAAAACCATAAAAACTATGAAATAATCAGCAAAAATAACCTTGGAAAGAAAGCCATCAGTGGCAAGTTTGTAATTACTGTCATCGGAGGTGTGTGGGACCACCCTCTCATCCACCCAGAAAATATACCATTTCGCCCAATCCACCGCCTCCTTGTACGGCGGCAACGTCAAATACCTAATTCCAAAAAAATCATCCAAACCCTAAATCAATTTGGGCGAAAATCAAACAGCAAAATCCGCTCTACAGATGCTTGCAAAAAAACTACCTCATTGTGTCAATCAACGAGCCGCCGGAGAGCACGACGGTGAATGACCCTTTCTCGGCGACGAAGCGGCGGGAGAGATCGGCGACGTACTCCGCGAGCGCCTTCGCCACGTCATCCTCGGAGTCGAGGACGATCCGCTTGGTCTCGGTGCTCCCGGCGACGGCTTCCATTTCCGGCGATTGGAGTTCGTTCTGAGAGTTATTGCGTGTCAGAAGAGGAGAGAAACGGCGTCGTGTGATGCGTGAGTTTAGGTGAAATGTATGGAACTGTTTATATAAAGGGCTAAAATGTTTGGGGCTGGAAAGTAAATGGATGTCCTAGTATACTCTAGTGGGGCCCGGGGCTGTACTTGGTCAACGGCATTTGTCGGTTCGCGGTTCATGGATAACGTGTTGCTCATAAACGACGTTGGACTCACGTAAAGGTTACTGTGAATTTGGCGGGTTTTACTGTACCACGTGTTTTACGAGTATAACTTTATTTTCAAATTTGGTGAAGATCCTAGTTAGGGGTGTCAAAATAGATTCGTATTTCGCGGATTAAGCGGATTATTTATTTTAAATTTCAAGTGAGTATGGATGAAATGAATAACAGGTGAAATGAGTATTTGGAAAACATGGGTTTGGTGGGTTGAGTTGGTGGGTTGACCGCGAATATATCCATATGGGTTGAAACTCGGGGGTTGACCTCGAATATATCCATATGAGTTGAAACTCGTGCATTTACCTATATGAGTTTATATATATATACCAATATGAGTCAATATATGAGTTCAAACCAACGAATTTACCCATATGAGTTGATATATAAACTCATACGAGTTCTTATATGGATTGAAACCAGCGAGTTTGCCCATTTTAACTCATGAGTTGAATAATTTTTTATCCGCGAGTTGAACGAGTTTCAATCCGATCCATTTTTACCCATTATAAAATGAATCGAAATGGATTGTGCCCATATTTTTTAACAACGCATATTACCCAAGCCATATTCGATCCAACCACCCATTTATCACCCCGTACTGCACCCGTCATCAATATTTGAATTGTTTAATTTGGTTTGGAGTTTAAGTCGAGTTTTGTCTAGTTAAGTTCATGGTAATTTCAGTTTTTGTTTTGAATTGAAAAGTGGATCTAAAACAAGGTTTTGAACTAAGGTTTTAAAATAGCGTCACCATCACCTAGAAAATCCACGTAGTTATGTTTAGTTTAATGCATTTTTTTTATAAATCATCTCCGATAATTTATAAGGTTGTCATTCATTTTCTATTAATTTCAATTTTATCAAATGATTATAAATATGTATATATGATGTTAAGGATAAATACATCTACATGGAAACACTAGCTAAACATTGATCTTCGTATAAATTGTAATATCGAGTGCATTTGTGTATCTCTCTTTTTGGCAATGAGATCTTAGATTAGAGTTCAAGGCAATCAAAACAAAAATTATTAAATCTCCCCAAGCTAATGGTCCGGTCTGTTTGCATTTAACCCGTTAGAGACCCTTTCCCTAAGCTAAGAGACTAATTCGGCCATTTTAGTTGCCAATTTTTGTCCGTCAGTGTACAAAGCTCACTTATAATGCTTAGAATTATCTCCAACCTGGACTCAAAGGGATCTAAGACCAGTTAACTTGAATTAACAATATAATTGGCTTTGACATCCCCATGGACCAAAGTCTAGATATATTCCCTCCGTCCCACTAGTAATGACATATTTATTTTTTCAAAATCAAATTTGATAAATTTTGACCATAAATATAAGTTAATATATTTATAATAAATATATCATGTGAGATATTGTTGAATTCATTTTAACATATATTTTCTAAATATCATTTTTTCAAGCAAAATTGGTAAATGTAGCTAGAGATATTAACTGTAAAACATGATCATTGAATACCGTGAAAAAACAAATAGGTCATTACTGCTGGAAAATGACAAAAACCGATGATCTCGCCAGAAACTTCAGACAACCAAACCTAATAAAAAAATCCACACCTCTGTTAGCCGCTGTCATCGAGGCTCGAGGGAGTACTTGCTGTTGCGCCAATAAAAATCGGGAATTATATGCTCATCGTCGCTACTTTGACCCAGAGCAAAGAGAACTCCTCAAAAAAGTGTTGCTTGGATACCACCGTGAAAGTCTGGAAGTCTCTAGAGTTGCACCGAAGTTACCTAAGGCACAACCTGAGTTGCGGTGACTAGGACTCCGTCGACCTTAACTCGGACCATGACTCAGTGTCCATGACTCGTGGATCATGACTCAGATCCGATCCTTTCTAGCCGTGATTAACTAATTTTAATAATAGAGTAGATTTATATAGAGTTACTAGATAATATGGGTTGAGATTGAGAACGAGATGAATGTGAAACAATATCCAAGCCTGATCTAATACCCATTTAAGTACCAAGTTTGTCACCATCTCCATCTCATTTCCATTAAAATTTGCTCGTTTTCATTCTATTACAATAAATACACAACGAATCTCCACCAAAATTTATCTCCACCAACATGAGATTTAATATCATGTTCAAAGTAAAACTAGTTGATGATTCCCTATGTATGTTATCACATTTATGTCAACTCTTATTATTTATAGTCCTGGATGGATGGATGGATGGAACAAATTGGATAGAAAATCCATTCCCCCAAAATGAATATCACATTGAAATGCTCGTGCTGTTGTGCAACTATAAATAATATGAATTCCACAGTAAAAAAACGGTTTCTGAAACTGAATGTGTAAACAACATAGAATAGAATAGTCACAAAAACACACTACAAATCATAAACAAGCAATAAGAATATTACACTAAAATCAGAACAAGACACAATACAAACAAGCTAATGCAAACAACACTCAAATCCCCAGTGCTGCAGAAACTCAAAAACTTTTCCAGCACATCCAAACCAACACTGATGCAGTCATATCAGCTCTGCCGAAATTCCCACATCAGTTTCTCAAACACTAAAATACTAATATATAAAGTCTCGGGTCACTCCTACAGTTCTGACGCTGCTTCCTTGTCGAGGAAACAACTGAAAACCCCGTCTTCAGGCGAAATCATCCCCACGGGCAACCTCACAGAGTTCTGATCATCATCAACACTCAACATCTTTCCCACAGCGTCCGCTTTGGCAGCTCCCACGACAACAAGAGCAATGTTCGCAGAAGCGTTGAGTACCGGGAAAGTGAAGGTGAT
>JAULKM010044502.1:0-13017 GCA_032355605.1 Rubia tinctorum
GAACCGCACTTTCAAAAAACTCGGGGTTATATTTGCACATAACAAATAACTGAGGGTTATATGAGCACTTCATTCAAGAAAAATATATATAATAACTCCGCTAAGTTGAAAACCCGAGAGGGGAACTTAGGCAAAATTGGGTGGCCCGGATAGGTGGAAAACCCGAAAAGGCGACCTATGAAAAAATGAGAGGCCAAATAGAGCGGAAAAAGGTGAGGCTAAGCATTGCAAAAGAAGAAGAAAAAAGTGAAGCTAGGATGAAAACCCGAGAGGGCTCCTAGGCAAAATGAGAGAAAATGAGATAAATTGAATCATTCTGTGCTTATCTTAGTTTGTCTATTTGGTAGATTCTTTGGTAGAGTAAGCTAGTTTTATACTTGTATTTTGTACCTTACCTTTGATTGGTATGATGGTTCTTTAGATTATCTTAGGCTTTGGGGTCTAGGGTAGTCTAGGAATAAAATGTTAGGTGTTTTGGGAAAACCTATGCATGTTAATTTACACTTAGGTATTTGCTTGTTCTTGTTACTCGAAGACGAGTAAAGGTTTAAGTGCGGGGGATTTGATGAGACGTCAAATGCATGTATTTTCCTAAGCATTTAACATCTCTTTTGTTTTTTTTTTGCTGGAATATTGCTAGATTTAGGTAGGATTAAATTATAAGGGATTTGGATAACCGTTTTTGGTTTTCATTTCTAAATCCTTCATTTTGTAACCTCTTTTGAGTCTAATGGATTTTTTGTCCTTACGAGCATCTATATTTCTTTTTTTGAGCTTAATTTGTAGATTTCTCATAAGTACTTTGAAGTATTTTAGTGAAGGCCATTTGCAAGGATGGTAGAAGATTGAAGGTAACGAGTCAAAACATGGTAGAAGATAAAAGGGTCGAAGAATGAAGACAAAGAAGCGGATGAACTGTGATCAGAAAGTTTGAACTAAGTTTTTAGAGTAATCTGTAAAGAATCAGTGTTCGTGGGTGATACCATTGGATTCTTCTTCTCGAGCACTAAAAATAGACTACAAGAACTCCCAAAATAGATAAGCGGTTCACCCGTGCCGAAGCAAATAAGAAGGGGGCAGCAACTTCATTGCGGGCCGCAGACCTGCCTTGTGGCCCACAACCTATTTCAGCATTAAAACATCCCAGGGACAGATGTTTCAGTGTGGGCCGCAGACCTGCTTTGCGGCCGATAGAAATGACATTGGGCTGTAGTTTTGAACTTATTTTTAGCCCATTCTTCACTCTCCTTTTTCGTTATCCGAATTTCTCTGTACCAAAACCCTATTTTCATTTATTCCTTCATCACTTCTCCTATGTTTACCATGGGTTTTTGTGCTTTCGTTAGGAGTTTATCTAATCTTGGCTAAATAAACTCTTGGGAGCAATTGGTAAGAATTTCGAGTATGAATTTTTTAGATTTGATTTCTCCTATTTTGTGCTTTGATTATGAAGTATATTTTGTGTTTTCTTGTGTAGTTAATGAATGATTTAGACTAGGGTGATCAACTAGTTGATGATTGTGGCTTAATTATTTGCTACGCTTTTGGTCAAACCACGGGATGCTTTAACTTTTTGTCGATGTGATTATCGTTAGTTGATGTTAGGTTATAATTAGGTGTGAAAATTAATTATGATTATTGATTGATGAAATTTCTTAGATTTGAGATGAATTTGAATGGGTTTGACTAATTATCAACGTGCCTCACTAATAACGATTAGCATGAAGGCAGATCCTTGTAGTCGTTATTAGTAGATATATTTGTGCTATCCTGATATTTCTTGCTTGTAGGATATTGTGTTAGTTGTATTGGTTCTCCATGTGTATTGCTATTCTTGGGAAAGTTTATGACGCCGATCGTCTAGGGTGACCCAAGGGCAAGGGTTATTGTGTGGTTCCGATCGCTCACTCTAACTATAACCGAGGAGAGGCGATAAATATCTTCACCCAAAATGTGTTGATAAGTTCTCCACAATATGTGATTAATGCATAAAAATAGGTTAATTAATCGATGATCAAAGGATTACTTGAAGTGTAAACCAATTTCGCCCTAGACTCGTTATAATCTTAAGTACATCTCTAATGCTAGTGTGATCGTAGTTATATTGTTTTCTCTAATTGTTGGTTAATTTAGTTGTTTAAAATAGTCGTAGTGTTTTCTAAAATCAAACCCCCAAGTTTTTTACCCCACACTTAGAGTGATATCTTTGTGTGCTTTTAATTACACTTAACACTCGATAAAACCCCATTTTCCTCGTGGACGACCCCGACCTGCTACTATCTACTTTTTAATAGTATAGCCGCAATTAGGGCCTATAAATACTATATTTGAGAGGCACGACGATAGCCTCCCATTGCTATAGTTGAGTTATTGCAGGAGGTTTGTAGGCTTTTTAAAAGCCAAGTTCTTATGTAATTTTCCTTTAAATAGGTGAATCAATAATGGAAAATAAGCAACTTCAGAGCATCTCCAATGCATGATTCACTTGCATGAATGTCGATTGACACGTAATATTAAGGGATTTTTCAAATAAAAAATATCTCCAATGCAGTCATTGGAAACCATAAGTTTGACGTGTGTGTAATTTTAATTGACACCGTCAAATAGAGCCTTCCTTTTTAGACCCCCATATTGACGCCGTCCCTTGGATATGTATACATATTCGGCTAAAATTTGCCATTTCATTGTTTACCTTGTAATTTTTACTGTATTCAATCCCAGTAAAATTTATAACAAAAATTTTAAAGTGTATGAGTTATAACTTTTGATATATATTTTTTACACCCAAGCAATTAAGTTATTTAATTATAGACAAAATCTTGGGAAATACCATCTTTCCATGGGCATATGGAAAAACATGGTTTAATAAGAAATATACAAAGGTATACGGTTTTAGTTGCAATATTAAAAAAATTATGATGCAACATGTAGTGGTTATAAGTTTACGATCCAATTAATGAAATTTGAAAAGATAATCTTAATTTATTCTATTTTGCAGTTTAAACGTTGGTCTTTCCATAAGTAAGATCATCTTTGAAGAGATGGACTCTTAATTATATTAGATAATAATATATTAAAATAAAAATTGATAATATAGCGATAAATTATGATAAATAATAGTGCATGTGGATTGAATTTAAAATTTTAAAATATTTTTTAAATTTGATACTTAAATATGTATTATATTTTATTTTATATTATGCAATAATAGAATTCAAACTCTAATATTATGGAATGTTTAAATTAAAATAAAATTTTTTAAAATATATAGTTTTGTTACATACACTTCACAAATATAATAATTACAATAGGTGTTTATGTAAAATATTAAAATTATTGATTAAATGTTTGATGGAAGTAAGAAAATGTGTGGAGAAGAATGTTTCTAAAATAAATCATCTCTAAACTAGGGATTATTATGGGTCTAGGACCTGATCTAGACACATTGGGCCGGGTAGGGTCTAAAAATTTTAGACCCATCGGGTGCAGGTTCGGAACTTGGTCTAGATTTCAAAATATGGGTTTGGATCCTGGTCCGAATCTAAATTATCAAGACCCGCCCAAACCTAACTTGTAGACTCATATTACCCTAATTATATATATATATATATATATAATTTTAGTCTAATTTTAAAATTATTTTCATATTCTCTTTGTATTTTTATTTCAATTCAACAAATAATATGTATTGTATAATCTTTTCTTGAAATATTAATTCAGATTCATATTGAACATGAATTATTTGTATTTAAGATTTTCAAAAATTAGTGAAAAAATATTAGTGAAGACAAAAATTAGAATATTAGACCAATTTAGGACATGTTTTGGACCCAAGACCCGTTTAAACCCATCGGGTTTGGGTACGTGTCTAAAAATTTTAGACCATAAGGGCCCGGGACAGGTCTGAGTCTAACTAAATTTTTTAGTGTCGATTCTGGGTTTTATTAGACCTGACCCAGACCTGGCCCATGATCATCCCTACTCTAAACACGTCATACCGCATTCGTATTACAATTTGGCATGTGCCTACGATATTCACGGGAAACCCTCGGGATATGCTCCCAGTAATAACGATGTCTTTACATTTTCTGAAACAAAGGTGTAGTTTTTCTCGTTTTCTTGGTTTTACTGCTTCTGCTCCAACATCTTTGTCATCATATCAGTAGGGGCCCTATGAACATGGATCCAGATATTTCTTAATGCAACCCAAAACATCATAATAGATCAAACATAGTTTCAAATTTCCCTCGATATTGCTTGAGGGGGAGGGGTTAGGGAAAATTATAAAAAGAAAAAGATTATCACTATTGTTACCTGAGATTTTAGATGTGACATCGATTTCTTTAAAAGCAAAGGAAGATGGTTCATTGTAAGTGTTGTGGACCTTCTTCCATTCAACATTGTAGATAAGTGCCATGAAGAAGAATCGTGGATATTGGAGAAGAGAAAAGGAACATATTTAACATATTAACAATAAAATAAAATAAATGATGTATTTTCCAATAAGGCTATCATGACAGTCACTGTTATTTTTCACTGAGAATATCATCATTGCATTAACACCTCGGGTATTGGCCTTCCTTCCATATTTCCTTGATCCTTCTATCAACTTAGCAAATAACTCGTCACATTTATACATGCTGATGTGCCAGGAAAAGTGGATATTCAAAGTGAGTTGGCCAAATTTCAACCATAAATTTCAGCATATATAAAGAAATATGAATATTTGACTAGATCAAAGTACGAATTTTAAGAAGTGATAGAAGTATAACTTTCAAGTTCCTACATTCAAATCTCATAGTTTTAAATTTATAAATTTCCCGCCAAGGGTTCCGTTCAAATTCTTCCTCTTTATAGTGAACTAATAGACAAACGAATGACTTTCTAAATAAGTCCAAGTTAATTTTAAGGGCAGAACTCATTCATGCCCTCCACTTTTTGTGTTTGTGCATATGTGCCGCTATTTTTTGAAAGTGTAGTTATGCCCCTGGATTTGGACTGTCTGAGGCCGCCGTACCCCTGTTGCCGGTATCCAGTGTTGACCTTCACTTTTTTGGCATTGAAAAATATTTAATGACCGAAATAACCCTCCCTCAATTTTAAAATTTATGTTTACCATTATAACCCTTGAATGAAGTATGGCCCAATACATATTACGCTATAAATTTCCTTTCCTATAAAACGCTCGACCGAAAAAGGTACTTGAGCACGTCGTTCGCAATTTGGCTAGCCGAGTAGGTGTAGGTCTTGATTCCGGCACAAATTTTGGTGTCTCTCCGCCGCACGTGTCAAAATACTGGGTTGGTTTTAAGGTATGTTCTAGAAAGCCAAATTTTCATTTTATGAACCCTAATTTTATTTAGGGGTTTAAAATATTTTCGGAATAGTGGGTTGGATTCAACAGTTTGCTTGTTACGATTTTTGTTACTTAACTGTGTTAAATTTTATGGTAATTAAATATCAGACTGCTGGTATAGAGTCCTCCTGTAGCAGTGTGAAGTGGCTTCGTTCGGAACGAGTATTGTGTAATGTTTGTAAGATGGAGAAAACAATATATGTGGCGAAGATGGAAAGAAATTTTGGGAGAGTTTACTACGGATGTTCTGCTTATGGTTAGCAAATGTGGTATGTTGTTGATGCTGCTGGACAAGGCAGAGGTAGTGGCTTCAGTTGTGGTGATTCCTAGCGCGACCTTCAAAGAAGGGAAGTTGTAGACTGATTCTTGGTTCCGAAACATGTTAATAGGGGAAATACAAGTCATTGCAAGTGCGAGGCCGTAGTAATCCCTTTGATGGTTCTTAATTTAGTTATTTTTGGAGCTTATGTTTTTGGTTTCTTGATGGGGTTGTTGAAGAATTGATTAGTAGTCCGGAGTTGTATGTTTAGGTGATGTTGAATTGTTGTTGTGGATGTTACGGTAGCATTTTGTAGCTAGGATTGATGGATTGTAGGGGACGTTGAATAATTTTAGTAGTTGTTGTGGTTTTAGATGTAGACTGGATGTTTTTGTAGCAGCGTAATATTGTTTTTGTTTGTTTAGTAACAAAATTATGGTCTTTTCTTAATTAATTACATATCAATTTTTGTCAATAGGGATCTTTGTGCACTTTTCAACAACAAGCCAGGGGTATGGTTGCACTAAACAAACATTTTCAGGGTTTTGACTGCACAAAATTAAAATTCATAGGGGTATGTATGCACTTTAGTGGACGATTTTCACATTGAATTGCATACACACATTCACGAAGATCGCAGTAATAAAATATTTCATCATTCATTCAACATTCAATTTTTTCCAGTAACATCTGAGCATATGAATTATAAAAGACATAAGGCACCTTAATGATGTCCGACATAAAAGGGAAATAGTTCTAGCCGATAAAAAATGATCAAAAGGAGGCTAGTTAGTAAAGTTTTTTTTCAAATAATCAAAATTACAATGCTAATGATAAGATATGGTCTTCGAGTGGTGGTTGCGAGAGATTGTTCTTTTTCTTTCCCTTGGTTTTCTTTGGATTAGGTCAAGCCAGCTCGAAACTGGTCGGTTGTGGGTCTTCTTTTGTTGTGGTCTGAACAGCCGGGGCCAGTGTGGTTCCAAGCAATTTAGCAGTCCTAAGGCAAGCTACATAATTTCTCCCCACACTTTTTTTTAAATTCCCTTAGCACCAACTCCAATTTTCTAAGCGGAGTCCTGGGCTAAAAAGAAACATTGAGTAATGGGGCATGAAATCCACACAAATAGTAGAAGGCAACAGAAACATTCATTCTTATTCATGGAGTAGATTAACATACATTGGGAATTTGTGGCTTGAGAACAGGGATTTTAGCAAGTGAAGCACCGTCCGAAAAGTTTGTAAGATGTGGATTGAAACTTGCAATGTCCTAGAATGTGAGAAAAATGAAGACTAGTAAATGAATAAATTGACTACATTAATAATGGAACAAAATACAACTAGTAATTGAAGAAATTAAGTAAATCACCTTAGCGTGGATAAGGGTAGGTATGTGCGTAACTGTTTCTTCAAACTCCACTGTCTTCAGGATGGCTCTATTTTCATCAATTTCATCCGACGAGTGCTTTGATACCTCCGTGAATGCATCTTCCATGGGGTATTTTCCCTATAGTACTTCTACTATTTTCAAAATGTACTAATATGTCAGTATAATACTTATTATAATAGTGCAGACATACCCCTAAAATTAATACACAACTTCATAAACAGCCTTGTAAGTTTATCTAATGTGCATACATGCCCCTAACATTAGTACATGAGTTCATAAACAACCTTAAAAGTATATTTAATGTATCGATATGTCCCTAAAAATTTTGAACAAATTCATAAGCAGCACTTGAATTTTAAAAACCTTTCATGTACCTGGGAAGCCTGATTTGGAATCTCTGGTTGCACAACAACATCTTCAATGATAGTATTCTTTTGCATCTTCAAAAAATGGCTAGTTAGTATAGTAAACAATTAGTAAAGAATATCGAAAATCTATTCATTCACCTTCTTCACCCTTCCTCTTTTCCTCTTCTGCAGGGACACTACATCAGTTGGCTCTTGGTTATTTTCATCTTTACTTTCAGGTTGTTTAGGGACTTGGTTTGGTTCAAGGTCATTGTCCTACACGTATTACCCATACAACATTTAAAATTTTGGTTCATAAAAATAGGAAGTAATCATTGAGAATGACTTGATATCTGTTGCTTACAAGTCCTCCCAAATCAATTGGGACATCTTCCCGCATCACACAGGGCTGCAATTCGGATGTATTCATTGCCTAAATTTTCATAGAGGTACAATCAGTATAGTAAAATTATCACATGTTATTAATGCAAATGAATTTACCTTCTGTGACCTTTCTCTTCTGCTACCAGTCCTTTGACTTGATGATCCGGACTTTGGAAATGAAGAAGACAACAAAATCAGTCAAGGAAAGACACATATATTAGACAATATTATGGTTATAAAAAATTATTATCTTCGTGTTAGTGCTCAATAATACTGCCTTATTTTCCTTTGTTGTGAGGCCACCAGCACAAATTTTTTTACTATGTCCAAACTCACCACACTTGTTGCATTTGTGAGTGCTAGAGCACTTCATATCATTCTCCTAGTCTCCCTCGCTTTTTTGGTTTTCAGCCTTCTGATTCTCCGCTTCTAGAACATTACCTTGGAGAGAATCACATCGCAGTATTCATGAATTTGGATCCACTTATGCACCAAGACTAATACGTCGTGTTTGAAAGGGATGCCCCTGTGATCCCTACTCCGCACTCACAGACCTATTTTACAGGTTCAAGATATAATGAGCATCATTATCGATGACTTCAAAAGTGGTCTCTGAGCTGGGGAAGAAAGTCATTCTCCTAGATTTCTTCGTGACAATTCTAATCATCTCCTCCCACTTGGAACACTTCTTAGTAGTCCACTCAAAATTGTCCCGATACCTAGACCATTAATGCCATGACTTTGCACCTTAATTCCTCAAACATCGAATGTATAGGAAGGTTACAGATTCCCCCCTTACCAAATGTTGAATGGCTCTGATGGATTGTTGGTCAAATTAGGACATTTTAGCTTCTTGTTAAATGTATACTGTGCCCATAATCTGTCCCCAATGCTTGAAAGATAGATAAATTCCTCTGGATAAAGAGCCTTTATTCTTGACATTTCCTCTTTTAAGTCTCGAGCATTATACTCCATTGATGCGTTCCAAAATAGTTTCTTCAAAATCATTGTCGAGTACTTCTAGTGAAAGTTTGCATATATATGACGGTTGGACTTCCTTTGTGTCGCATGAGGCCCAATTTCTTCAATAGCACCATTCATTCCCTACAGCAGAAAATATATCTGGAACATTAAACTCATATTTGCACCAGGTCACTAAACGCACATATTAAAAATACGTGGGGCATATCAACATTTTAGTATAAAAAATAGTGTTACATTTTTACAATAAACAGAAGCCATGTGGGTATATTTTCACTTAACTATAAAACTTGAGATTATATCTGTGAAGTTAAAGAATCAGCAAACCAAATATAACACCATATTAAATGCACTTCAACTGAATTTGAATAATTTAGGCAACCAAATATTCATTCAATCCCTACGAAAGATAACACAACTAAATAAATACAAAAAATGTTGTTTTAAAGCTAAAATAGCATACTTTTTGTCTATCTGTCATGAATGTCCATGGCATATTTTCAGGAAATCCACCTAAAAAATTCCCCATCACTTTGAAGAAGAACAACCAACTATCTTTGGACTCTCCCTCAACGTATGCCACAACAAGGGAGAAGATACCATCGTCGGGATCATTTCCTGTGGCACTTAATAAAACTCCACCGTACATCCCCTTCAAGTGACATCCATCGAAGCCAAGGTATGGTTTACATCCTTCTAGAAACCCCCTCTTTGAACCAACAAAATCAATGAAGACCCTCTTCCCTGAGGGTATAATATCACATATGGCCCTACAGTACTTCCTCATCGCCAGGCTCCCTAGATTACTTTCACCACCTTAGCAAAATATTTGGGGATTAGTCTAAAAGAATCCACATGATTCCCATTAATCATCTACAATGCCTTCTGCTTTGCCCTCATCACCTCATCAACTGATGACGATTAGGCTGCACACTTTCGATACATTCATGTCAACCTTCACCATACCTATGGTTTTTTTGGAGATCCAAATATGTGGAGCTCGTACCTTGCTATCCATGTGACAAATGTGTTCACCTTCAAGTTTCTTGATGCAAAAGGTGTGATCATCAGGAAAGGTCGAGCTATGCATCCTCCAAGTGCAATTTTTTTCTTTGCATACCATTGTCACTCTTTTCTTATCACCCTTCAAGTGAATAAATATGAACCCCTCCTGAATAGACAACTCAATAAGGGCATGCTATATGTCATGTCATGTCATGTCATGTTAGGAAAATCATACCTTTCTTCAAACTGATCTTTCCCTCCACATCTGCCTCAAACAACTCATGGTTTAAATACTTTCTTAGAGGATTATAATCCCCTAAATTTTCCGAATCATTCTCAAATTCTCTATTTGTATCACTGTCCATGTCCTGCTTGTCACCTTCACTTCCAAACTCACTGACTTCTTCTGTGTACATATTGATCCAATCGTTAACTTCGTCCGACGAGTTCTCAACTTCCTTCCCCTCTTTGTACGATGCATCATTGTTGTTGCCCTCACCCAAACCTGTTGCATGCAAGTCCAAAACCTCAACATATCTTTGTGTTGCAGCCCTAGGACTTGTCCGCAAATTCTTAACCTTTTTCAAATTCTCCTATACCTTCTTTCGCTTGCTGCTCTCACCACCTACCTCAACAAACTCCTCAACAACTATTTCCCCTGAAGCCACTGCCCTACCACTACCCACAACCTCACCAAATACATCAATAACATTAATACCCTTGCAGAATTTAAACACATTCTGCACATCACCCTCTGTTCCCAACTCCTTCATACCCATATTTCCTGGCATCTTAAATTTAAATTTCAACTCCATCTTCTTCCATGCTTTAACAACTGTCATGAACACTTCAGTAAAATCATAATATAGCACCACTAGAGAATACAAATCCAGATCAATTCCCTCCATAACTTTCTACATGTCCTTGTAGTGCAGCTTCAGGGTGTAAACATGATCTAACTCTTCCTGCATCAATGAAGCAACCACAAAAAGGTGTGGTCTATAATAGTCACAAAGCCATTTATAAACCAGGGACCAAAACATTACAACTAACAATAATAACACACCATCATGAGGACAAAACAAATAACAAAAACACCCTTGTTCACATCAAACATCATATACCACTGAAACCCTAGGCCAACACGATTTGAGCAAAAAACAAGAAGCCGAATGCAAAAAATAATTTCCACATCCAAGATTAACATACACGGACACAACATATTGGTTATCTCACATGGACATTTTGAACTTTCAAAAAACCCCAAAAATCCCAACAATATCATATCTCTGCACATATTTTTTGCTACATTGGAACACCACATCCATAAACTACCAAATAACATTCAATGTACATGTTTATAATGCCTAAATCCATCAAAAATTCAGGAAAAACCAACTTATCGCGTTGGTGCAACAGAGCCTTCTTCGAACTCAATCGCAAATGGTGACCACCGATTTGCTATTAAGATGTTGATGTCATCGATGTTACCGACGGTAAAAAATTTCCACAGGATTCAAGCCAGCAAAAAAGTTGGTTTGAGCTTTTGCTCCTCCTTCGCGTCACAGAGAGAAAGGAAAAAGTGATTTCTGAGCATGACAATGAAGCGTTGCCACAATGATTATTTAGACCGGGGGGCACGAACGTAATTACATATTTTTGGATTTTTTTGAGTTTTTTCAATGGTCAAAAACATTTTTTCACGTAATTCTGACAAAGAAAAAGTTTGACCAAAGTCTAGGATTAGACAAGGGGCATAAATGCACTTCTAAAAAACTAGAGGACATATTTACACAAACTTAAGAGTACGGATGCACTTTATTCTAATTTTTACACTGTTCACTATCATGTTTTTGTACACATTATCTCCGCCACTATTCCTCATTGATTCTATGAGCATGTGTAGTGGTGAAACCGCTCTTGTGATTTCAGTTCATTAAATATTCAATGTCTCTCTTCCACTTCATCAACTGAAACCACAAAGAAACTACTATATTTTTACCCCTACAATGGTTGAAACCACTTTGATACCACTTCATGGAGCTCAATTGATTTTTTCTATCCTACTCATTAATTTTACCTTTAACATTTAATTTTAAATAAATTTTCCTACCCAAAATGAATTGAAATTTAAAATTTAATAAAACTTGTAATTTTGAAATTTAATTTCATATTTCCAAATTTAATGTAATTATAAAAAATTATTTTATGAATCAGAATTTAAAAGAATCATATGTTTTTAAAAATAATGTAATTTTTATTTTAAAAAACCCAAAATTTAATTTTGATAATTTAAAAATAAAATCAAAATTTATAAAGAATTTTTCAATTCTTTTCAATTTTTTGTAATTACATAAATTAATTATCAATTTTAAAAAATTCAGGCACCACATGTCTGAATCATGGCGAAAGAAAATAAAATTAAAAAGCTATGGACATGGACCATCTCTCGTGACCCCTCATTCACGTGGATTTATTAGACATTTTATGTCCAGGGCAGGCTTGATAAATCCAGATGAAGGGATGGACTTAATAAATGCAACCCGCTCCGACCTTTCCAACGTAGGGATTTTCAACTTTGGTTCAGTTTAAGTTTCTAATTGAAACGCTCTGAAACCCCACCGTATATGTTTTGACGTCATTTGGAAATTCTTGGTTTTAAGACAAATACAGTTTCATTTGTTTTGGATCATGCAAGAAAATACACTTTCTTTCCCATTGCAGTTATTGAGAGCCGTGCATGTAGGTACCCCACCCAAAACCTCGGCATTTAAAAACCGTAACCCAGCAATTGCATGATGCCTTATCCTGTTTGGAGGTTCCCTTCCTGAATGGTCTGTTTCAGCAAAACAACACTTATGACTTGTGAGGCAAATTTCATTGGGTCCTTTTGGCAAACGCATTGAAGTTGCGTTTACTTATGGAAACAATTTCATAGATTTCTGAGACTTTCTGTGTGGTACAATCACATCATCCAACGACAATTAGTGACATTTACTAATGAGTTGGGTTTAATGGTGTCAGTTCGGGTGATCGTGTCGGGTTCGGGTCGGGTTGGAAACGGTTCGAGTTAAAACATGTCGGGTTGGAACGTGTCATATTTATTTTTCGGGTCGGCTCGCATCGAGTCGGGTTCCTATCGTGTCGGGGTAAAACGTGTCGGGAATTTTTCTCCGGTCGGGTCGTGTCGTGTCGTGTCGTGTCGGGTTCGATTACACTCATGTCGGGTTACTGTCGTGTCATTTTTTTACTCGGGTTAGGTCGGATCGGGTCAGCTTACTGTCAGGTTTGGTCGGGT
>JAULKM010044523.1:0-13016 GCA_032355605.1 Rubia tinctorum
TCAGAATCAATCACAGACTTACCTGGGACGCTAAACCCTAACTTGGGATCAGATCCCTTAGGTTTTTGGCCGTCCATAAATTCCTTGTGGCCGAAGCCCTTAGGGCTTTTATCAAAACCCTCCTTGTGGCAAGGGACTAAGATGTGAAGATAAAACCTTTCACAATTTTTCAGAATCAATCACAGACTTACCTGGGACGCTAAACCCTAACTTGGGATCAGATCCCTTAGGTTTTTGGCCGTCCATGAATTCCTTGTGGCCGAAGCCCTTAGGGTTTTTATCAAAACCCTCCTTGTGGCCATTCGACTTCCTACCCTGATTAGGGTTTGGTTCAGCCAATACCTCTTGCTTAGTCGCAAACTTTTCTTTGTCATTTTTCATGCATCTCTGAGCCTAAATCACTTCCACTGGTGACAATGGAACAAAAGTATACCTTGTTCTATCCTTAATCACAGTAATCTTGTTAGTATAACCACCATGCACAGATTTACGATCAAATTTCCAAAGTCTTCCTAACAAGATATGACTAGCTTCCATAGGTATAACATCACAGAGAATAGAGTCAAAATATTTTCCAATTTTAAAATTAACCATGCATTGTTTAGTGACCCTAATCTTACCACTACCATTTAACCAAATAAGTTTATAAGGTGATGGATGAGTAGTAACAAGTAACGACAATGACTTAACTAGCAGATTGGAAACAATATTAGCACATAAACCACCATCAATGATCAATAAACAATTCTTATCTTTCATAAGGCAACGAGTATGAAAAATATTCATCCTTTGTAACTGAGTTGCGGCCATTTGAGAGTTTAAGGCTCTCAATGTCATGGAATTACCTTGTGTTTCCGGACCTTGCTGACCATGATCATTTATGATAATTTCTTCATCTATCTATTCATAACCAAATTCCTCAAGAGGAGGAATATCAGCGTATTCATCTTCTTCTTCACCTTCCTCAATGGTTGCTAACACTCTAGCATATGGACAGTTACTGCGAACGTGCCCTTTTTCTTTACAATGAAAACAAGTAGGAGTGTTAACGAAAACCGAATTTGATGAAGAGACAGGAGACTTACCTAAATTTCTTGACAACTGTTGGCTAGAAACTCGAGGGGCTGATCTCCGATCAGTGGTGTTGAATGTCGGGGTGGAGTACACCTGACCCGAACCTCGGCCACTCATGGAGGTGCTCATTTCTTGGGTAAAACTTGAGTTTTCGGAGTCAACCCCTGAATGTTGACTAGGAAAACTGACTTGTTACCTCCTTGGCCACAAAGTGCTCTCAACCAACCTTGCTTTAATGAGTAAATCGCCCATAGAGATGTGGTGTTGATGTCTGACTGGCGTTTGAAGGTTCTCCCCCAGTCATTCAATGAATCGATTTTTAATGAAAGCGTCGTCTTCTCTCATTCCAACTCTTCTTATGGTCAACTTGAGATCTTGCCAGTACTAGTCAACAGTTTAAGGCCCTTCCTTCATGTTGGCTAAGTAAGAGTGTTGCTCCATCAGATAAATAGGTGGAACATGATAAGTACGAAGCTCGGTCTTCAATCTTTCCCAGGTGGAGATAGGCTTCTTCCCAGCAAGCTGTCTCTTTTCCTTCACATTTTCCACCACTCGGTCGCATAATGTGTGAAGGAATACTGCGCCACTTTCACTTTCTCCTTCCCCTGATAATTGTTAAGGTCAAACAGATTCTCAATCTGTCACTCCTAATCAAGATACTCCACCGAATTGTGTTGACCATCGAATCGAGGGATCTCATACTTCAAACCCTTGATTTCTCTTTCCAAATCCAAACTATACCCTGATTCTGAACTATTGTGTCATATCCTTCGGGAAGAATGATGATTTCCATGGTGATGTCTTCTTGAAGATCCTCGTTTTGATCGCCTTTCCGATTAATTTGAATCTTCGTCGGAACTTCCATAACCCTAGAATCTGCGCACATGACCTTGAGGATATCCTCTCATAGCCATGGATTAAGGAGTAAGAGGAGCCATGGTGTAAATTTTCCCCTTCAATCTTTGCATCTCACTCATCATGGCGTTCATCGTAGCAGCAAATCGATCGGGATCAAGAGGCTCATTCGGTTTGAACCGGTGGCGTTCTCAACTATCTTGTGCCGCATCTCTTTCTTTCTCAGTAAGTCTACTATTGGACGTGTTAGTCAGAGGCAAATTATTGAGGTCTCTCACAAAAGGTTGAACGAAAGGATTTTCGTCCGCCATCTTCGCTAAACTGCAAAGAAAAATAAATGGTTAGAAATAAAGGATTTTCGTCCGCCTTTGTTTATTAAGGTCACTCACCAAGTGTATAACACTCACAAATCACAGGGCGAATGCTAATATGAGGGCAATTCGACCAAATAACCGCAATTGAAAGCAATTTCAGGATTAAAGCATTGCAGAACTTATTTCGAAATTTAAAAATATGCAAACTCAAAATCAGGCTCTACTATATGGAATTCCAATTTATACAAAGAATAAGGAACAAAATGCAATTTGAATGACATGAATCAGAGCTGTAGCGAAAAAGTTATGATCAAAATAAGAACGCTTTATATAGGTTTCAACAAAATTTCGATAATTAAAGAAGATTTCCTAAAATCAAATAGGATTAAGAATTTTAACCCCAATTTCTTCAAGAAACTACATGATATCTTGCTGATCCAAATGTGATTTTTCTCCAATCCCAAGCTCTCTATATATAGAAACTCGCTTTTCTGCTCTCAACTAAGATTTAGTTTTCCATTTCTTATCTCAAATCGGATTTTCCTCTTCTTCTTTTTTTTTCTTCTTTATTTTTCAGCTATAAATTCAGCTCTTTCCACAAATATTTCGCACAAACTCAGATTCTGATTTCCCCTATTTTCCCCGTCGTGCAACTTTCCCAAATTTACAAAAATTGCAAAACAGCCCCCAAACTTTCTGAAAATTACAAAAAGACCCCAATTCCAATTTTTACAAAACCTAAATTCCGATCTGGATTTCCCAAAATCTGATCCCCTTTGTTTTTTTTATTTTCAAAATGTTTTTGGAACAATTAAAGCCAATATAAAACTTGGAAAAAGAAACAGCGACAAAAACCTCTCGATTCAAATGAACTTTGAGGTATTCATGATCGCAAGGATCAAGAATAAGACACTATATCTGGAAAGACACAAAAGACTCTATTTTTTTTATGAATAATGTGTAATCAAGAATCAAGAACAATTCAAGATTACAGAATCAAAGAACGATAAAGAAAAAATAAATAGGATTATGAGCATGCAATAATTCTTCAGAAGAGTGGACGAAAAATATCGCAAGAAAGTAAACTGTATAAGCTACCTAAAACTACGAAACTGGCCGGGGAGGTAAAGGTGGATAATACTTGTTAACGCTCAGACCCTTCGACATCCTCCTGACTCGATTGAAGAAGGTGAAGGCGGATAGTAATACCGAAGTATTCTAACTCTCGGACCCTTCGACGCCATTTGACTCAAGATTCAACCTTCCTGACACGAAAGAGTTTATAATTTTAATACAAAAATTTTGAAAATAAATTCAAAGAAGAAACTCTAAAACCCCCTATTATGAATCTTGGCCAAGGATCTTTTGCTTTGCTCTAATACCAACTGATATGAATCTCCTTGCAAAGACTCTGGATAGCGGAATATCGAATATTTGACCCAAGTTGGAATCTCACCCAACCAACTTGTTTCGCACAAAACTCAAGCGTCTAGCCCGCAGGGTACCCTTAATTCTGACTTGCTCTCTAAATAGCTCACAAGTTTAGATCACAAGGGTTCTTCATTCACTATCTATCCCGCAGGATTAGCTCACAAAGGATATTTAAACTTAATTAACCTGCAGGATTAAGCAACAATGAAGATAATGAGAATAATTCAAATTTTTAAATATTTTATTGATAAAAAAGTGTTAATTCTCGGCCAAACCCTCTCTTTAAATAGAGGATATTTTCGGCCATACAACACTAAACATAATTGGAATCTGAATCAACTTATGGCAGTTTGAAGAAGCTAAAACCATATCTAACTAAACTTCTATTTTAAACCCTAATCTCGGCTGAACTGTATCAGAATCATACTGGAAAATATTATCTTATCTAATTTTACCAAATCCAATTCTAATCAGAATAAAAGACAATATTTTCAAAAACCCTAGTGGGTTGGGTTTGAAAATATGAACTTTTCAATAGCCCACATGGCCGAGCTCTTTAGTCCAAAAACTAAAATAAAATAATGTTACAATGATCACACTACCTCATTAAAAACCCCAGTGGGAAAAAGAGTATAGTGTTCTTCACAATGTCTTCAATTAATCGTCAAGCTTGAATGTTGAATCCAAGCCCTAGTCGACTTCTTCTTTAATTCTTCATCGTGAAGTTAATCCATCAAAACATTCAATGCTGCATCCCTAAGCTTCATTCTTGACCTAGTAATTGGTCTAGCCATGTCACTTAGAGGATCCCAAATAACCCTTGAATGTTTGATCAAGACGTGGAATGTCTTCATTTATGGTGGTAGTCGTCTTGGAATCTCCATCAAGAACGGCAAAAAACGTGGCTAGAGTTTGACGGGTTGAGAGAGAATGGAGAGGAGAGTTCTAGATTTCAAGAGAGAAAAGAGAGAGTAAAGAGAGTTGAAATTTGGTTTTACCAAAATTGGTTCAATTACCTCAACTATGTTCCAACATTAATTATCTAACCAAGTATGTAAAAGTAATATCAGAGACACGCAGACTTGGTTATGCATTTCGGTGAAATTCTACATCCGTGGGGCCTAGACCAGTTCAAAAATAAATCCACTAATCAGAAAGATAAAGTACAATGTACACCATACGACTATACTTATCTATTCTGATTACAAGGTGTAAATTTTGCAAGCTCCCCTTGCTACCGATTTGCTTTGATCAGACTCCCTATGACCTCGATACCCGTCGATGTTGGATCTCCTCCTCCCGAGGAATTAAGGAATCTGATTCTGAACTTAGATCAAACGAGTTTTGATCATGTTGGCACAAGTAAAAGCTCTCAGCTACTATCGATGAGTAAAATCTTAATGCATATTTTCTTCTATCGATGAGTAAAATATGAATGCACAAGTAAAATCAGAATGTCCTCTATACATATCATCGCACATATCCAGTTCTGTGCAAAATAGAATTCCTTCTCTATAAAATATTATGATAACAATCAAATCCCTAGAAGATGGGAATTACCAAATCTAATCCCTTAAAGTAAGTATCCATCCATATCTTAGTCGTAGCCAAAATTCCATATCAATCCATATTCCATAAATATAATCCAATCTGGGAATTGATGTGTTATACAATCAAATACAACTCAGATGAAATATATTCTTCTCGGATTCCACATCATACTTCCTTTTCTCGCAAGTTATACCATAATCGATGCTACAACATAACCTTCCATATTTGCATAATTTCCACAAACCGCCAATTAAATAATTCTAGACTTGATAATCTCCCCTTTGGCATTTTGTGGACCCATCAACCTTTTTGGATTTTCAAAACGTCAATTATGCAAATAGAACAATCAAATCAATATGAATGTTGACACACAAATTTAACTCCCCCTGAATCTCTCATCACCAAGCAATACTCCTCAACACCCATGTTGGAACATCATTACAACTGACTATCAGAAATTCAAGAAAACACATTCTGCCAAGTAAATTAAATACACAACTAGAATTCCATCTTGCCCATAGCTTCCAGCTGGGCCCAAAATAATATCATAAAATCCAAGAAACCAGAAATCCAAATCCAAAAATACTCCCTCTTGGGGTCACAAAACAAGCCAAAGTCACAGAAAAAATTCAGAAATATCCAGAAGAAGAGATTTAAATTCCTTCAGAAGTGATCAACTGCATCGGCCTCGGTCTCACTACCAGCATCCAACTTCTTCAATTCTTCTTCAAGAGCAACTAACTGAACTTTCAAAGCTGCAAATTTGCTTGAAATGACACCTTCTTGGCCTCTCTGACTTTTTGAGTTGCAGCACCTGAGGAACTACTAGTTTATAGAGATCTTTCATGGCATGTCATTTATCTTCCTTGTAGAAAATGTCCTGGAATTTGCCTTGACAACATTAGCGCCAATGACCATATCATCATCTTTCACCTCCACTTTATCTGTTGTGGCTAATGTTGTAATAACACAAGGATGAGGCAGAGAGTTATTTTTCCTGGATGAGACAATTTGAAACAATATATTTTCCTTAATGATCTTCCCAAGGTTCACAAGATTTTTTTTCCAACACAATACAACAACTTAACCATCTCTCTAATCAGTGCAAAGGTATTTGTAGATAGAATCCAACAATTTATAGTTGTCCGAGATAAGCAGAAATACTTACTGGTCAGACTGGAGATAGTAGCATTCCCTGCTCAGGCCATTTCATCTCTAATCCTCTAGTGATCTCTGTGAGAATCTGATAATTTGACAATTCTAATTCTTTAGAGTATGGCCAAACAACGTCTGGTGTGCTCAGCCTAATGATGTCTTTAATATTTTCAACAGAGAAATCTATCACCTTCCCTCTAACATAAGTCAAAATCTAAGTTCTTTGCCATTAAATTAGCATAGAACTCCTTTACCAACTCCCTGTTATACTTCTTGAACATTGTGGCTGTAGATGTGTACCCTAAGTAGGCAAGAACTCTGTAAAGCCACTTGGCCTGTAGGATTCCAAGTCCAGAGGTCTTTCTGATAGAATGTTCCTCCTTATGATTATTTCCCAACTGTCTTGGCACACTTCATTGAAGAAATCTTCATTCAGTGTCTCTTCAGCTGATGGAGCTCTCCTAGAACTCTGACTTGTCTCCTTTTTCACCTTTTTCCTTTTCATTTCTAGCTAAATTGGTTTTGTAG
Organism: Rubia tinctorum; assembly: GCA_032355605.1. Classification (NCBI taxonomy): domain Eukaryota; kingdom Viridiplantae; phylum Streptophyta; class Magnoliopsida; order Gentianales; family Rubiaceae; genus Rubia; species Rubia tinctorum. The sequence goes on from JAULKM010044523.1 coordinate 6,909, forward strand.
CAGCCACCTCAACTTTCCCCTTATACCTCCTCGACGTTGTCTGAATAAGTTCTTCCAAAATTTCATCACTGGCATACACCAGTTTCTCCACATTCTCTCCTTCAGTGTCATCAACCCCCTATGATCTTAATTTCCTCCACATTCTGATGTCCTGATGTTGGAACATCATCAAGGCCATCCCCAGCTTCTACAAACTCCTCTTCCATGTGTTCATGTTGATATGATGTTTGAACATCAGCAGCTGTTAGCTTTACTGCTACAACTTTAACTCTCCATGTCTCTATCTCAAGGGTCTCAACAACCACACTCTCGGCATTCTCAGCAACTTCTTTTTCTTCAGTTTACACATTGGTAGGTTCACCTCCCAAATCATAGTCTTCATCAACTTCCATATCAAATGTACCTCCCCTGGCATACTCAGCCTCTGTTGGAACATGGCCAGCACCCCTGGCTTCCAACCCTTCCTCATCCGAGTCAATCTCAATTATAGTAGGGGCTGCTTCCCTCAAACTTTCTAAATTATCAGCAACAGTAGGATCAAAAATTTGAATGAATTTATAACTCGAGGAACTTAGCACATTTATATCTTCATGCCAATTATTTAATTTCCTTAGTCACAGCTTCCTAGGACCAGAGGCACTTGTATAGACTCATATAACCTTCTTTCCCTCGTGCTCTTCACATGCCAATTCAGTTAATCTAGGGTTTGACTCCTCCATGTACTGAAGGACCTTGTATAGACGCACATAATCTAGTCTTATACCCCCTTAGGTATACTTTCTTATTATGTTTCAAATAGTACCTCATGCAGTCATCCAGAGATTTGATAGTTTGGCCATTAAAAGTAAAGGATTTCTCTCAGAATACCTTGATTTTTAATGGCAGGGATGGATCCTGTACAGGCTGAACTGGTGGTGACTGGGGGACTTCAACCCCTCATTCATGAACACCGTCCCATGGCTCAAGTATATTGCTCTCGGTTAGGTTTAGATTTTGCTCAGGATCACCAAACATTTTCTTGAAGACGCTGCTCTCCTCCAAGGTGGTTTTGTGAAGAATTTTCTCAAAACAATTCTTTTCAAATTTTGATAAAAAAACTTCTCAGCTTTTACTCAGTCGGGTGAATCTACACAAAATTCGAGCATAGTCGAAAGAATATGGCAAAAATATCGGATAGAGAGTTTGCGGGAAAGTAGAACACTAAAGGCAGAGGGAAAGTTAAAATTTGAAAAAAAATTACTTTCCTTCCTCAATAACCATGCCTTGCTTTTTATCTTTCCAAGGTAATAATTACCTTTTCACCTACCAGCCACAAGAATCCAACTTAACTTTCCATATTCCAACATGCAGCAACCTTTTCATATTTTTGTTCTTTTTTTTGTTTTTCTATTTTTCTGTACAAAAAAACTAACAAAAATAATCTAAAACTAAATAAAATATTGTAAATAAAATACTTCAAATATGCCACATACCAAAGTGTTGCTCGAGGAACTCAAATGTGGCTGAATCCAGAGGTTTTGTAAAAACAATATTAGCAAATTGCTCCGATGTTGGAACATAGGTCACTATAGCCTCATTTCTTTACACAATATCTCGAATGAAATGGTGTCTTATATCAATGTGCTCAGTTCAAAAATGCTAAATATGATTCTTCAAAATATCAATAGCACTGTTATTGTCACGTATAATCTTCAGAAGCCCTTAATGAATACCATAATCTCCCATCACGTGTTTCATCCATAATAATTATGCATAATAAATTCCAACAACAAGATATTCAGCTGCAGGAGTTGACAATAAAATAGAATTTTGTTTCTTACTGTACCAAGAAACCAAATTCAAGCCAATAAAGAAACAACCACCAGTAATGATTTTGCGATCATCTGCATTACCATCCCAATCTGAATCACTATAGCCAAAAATAATTGATTCTTGATTCTTAGAATACCATATTCCATACTCAGGCGTCCCACTAAAATATTGAATAATTCTTTTAACTGTAGTCAGATGTGATTCCTTTGGATTAGCCTGAAATCGCGTACATACTCCTACACTGAAACATATGTTTGGTCGACTGGCTATAAGGTACTATAAACTCCCAATCATACTTATGTACAGTTTCTAATCAACTGCAATGCCTTTCTCATCCTCCCAAAAAATTTCCGTGGTTCCCATTGGCGTTCTAACTGGTCGAGAGTTGCTTAAACCAAACATTTTCACCAAGTTCATGACATATTCACTCTGATTGATGAACAAACCATTATTTTTTTCACTTGAAGTCATAGAAAAAAATGAGTTCATCAACCATGCTCATCTCGAATTCATCCGGCATTAGGGTGACAAAATCTTGAACCATAGATTGTGAGGTAGAGACAAAAACTATCATCAACACAAATTCGAGTAAACAAATTTTTTGATGATCTATCCAGCACAAATAGAGTGCAATCTACTCCTCCTCGATGATAACATTTCTTAATGAGAAAGGTAGTCAGTCGCCCATACCATGCTCTGCGTGCCTGTTTTAAACCCTAAAGTGCCTTTTTGAGTCTGTGTACATTATTTGGATGGTAAGGATCTACAAAACCTTTAGGCTGTTTGACATAGAATTCTTCATTCACCACTCTATTCAGAAAAGTACTTTTTATATCCATCTGGTACAAGGTAAAATCTATAGTGCAATAAATAGCAAGTAAGATCCAAATAGATTCTAACCTGAGAGGTGCAAAAGTTTGATCAAAATAAACTTCTTCTACTTGAGTGTATCCTTGAGCTACCAGTATTTCTTTATTTTGAGTAATTTGACCATCAACATTAGATTTGTTCTTGAAAATCCACTTGGTGCCAATAACATTAATATCTTTTGGATGAGGAGTTAGGCACCAGACATCATTCCGTTCAAACTTCCCAACTTCCTCTTGCATTGCTGCAATCCAATATTCATCTAGGAGAGCTTCTTTTATAAATATTTGGTTCAATGAGAGAGATGAAGCATTGTAGTCATGCAAGTTCCCTATAGTTTACCTGTGGTGGTGAACAAGTCCTCTTGGTACAAGTTTCAGGTTCTACCTATGTTGGAACATTAATACTGGGAATTGATGTTCCAACATCGAAATCTTCAGGGGCAGTTAGATTCTTTGAATCTTCTGGTGTTCTAACATCGACTTGCTGATCCGTCGAAGTGTTCTGTGTTGGATCATGATATGGGAATGGTTCATCTTCTCCTTCTCCTGATACTTGCTTTCCATCTTTCTATGATCACATTAATAGACTCCATAAAGGTATTTGTACGATAATTGTACACTCGGTATGCACAACTATTCACTGAGTAACCCAGAAAGATTCCTTCATTGCTGTGGTTGTCAAACTTTGCCAACTGCTCTCTATCTCTGAGAATGTAACACTTACCGCCGAAGGCATGGAAATATGAAATATTTGGTTTCCTTCCTTTCCAGATCTCGTATGATATCTTGTTAGTGAATGGACAAAGGTACACCCTGTTTATCGTATAACACGATGTGTTGATTGATACCGTCCTCCATTTCTTATGAACATTTTTCTCTGCAAACATAACTCGAGCCATCTCCTATAGGGTCCTATTTTTCCTCTCAACAATAACGAATGGTTGAGGTGTGATTGGTGTTGAACATTCATGTTGAATACGAGTTCATCAGAGAAATCACTAAATTGAGAATTTTAAATTCTCTTCCATGGTCACTGCGAATTCTCACAATTTTCCCAACCGGACTTCCTTTTTCTGTTTGTAATTTGATCACCCAAATTCTAAATACATCAACCGTATCGGATTTTTCTTTGAGGAATGCCACCCAAGTGAATCTAGAAAAATCATCAACACATACAAAAATATATTTCTTGCCAGTCACACTATGCGTGTTGACATAACCCACTAAATATATGTGTAATAACTCGAGATTTCTTGATGTGGTAATATACTGAACATGTGAATAAGGCGATCGAATCTATTTTCCTTGTTGGCATGCTCCACATACAATGCTCTTTTGATTTGTAAGAGTAGGCATACCTCGAACTGCTTTAGAGTTTGCAATCTTTACCAACGTTTTGTGGTTGATATATCTGAGCCTCCTTCCACATGGTTCCTTCATCATCTTTTGAATTGAGGCACCTCACTTCTTGTTCCAACAAGTAGAAATTTTCTGAAGATCAAATTCCTGAGAGTACTTTATGCTCACCATGTTTGACATTGCATTTATCTTTGTGAAACTCCACAGTCATATTATTATCGCACAACTGACTGATACTTAGTACATTTGCTTTTAGATCTTCCAAAAGTAAGATGATTATGAAAATTAGAAGTGCTTCAATCTGTAGTTCTCTTTTTCCAATAACTCGACTCTTCTTTCCATCACCAAAAGTAACAATCCCACTTCCACCAGCTTTCTCTTGTGGTCTCCTGTTCGCCACTTTCTTCAGCATTCTTGAGAAATTTTTAGTGATTAGTGCAAGTTCTTCAATACCATCATCACTTTCACCATCATGATATGTCTTTGATGATGAAGCCTTAAATGCCAATTCTTTTTTGCGCTTTCTTTGTGGGTGGTTCCAGAGTCATCTCATAAGTTTGCAAAGAACAAATCAGTTTGTCCAGTGATATGTTAGACACATCTCTCGCTTCTTCAATGGCGGAAAATTTCATCGAAAATCTGTGTGGCAATGATCTGAGGGTCTTCTTCACCAGTTTTGCCTCCTTATAAGTTTTCCCAAATTGATAAGCCATATTTGATAGATCTCTTTGCTTTCCATTGAATGTGGCAATGGTCTCATTTTCCTTCATCTTCAGTTCTTCAAATTTTGTGGCCGACATTTGCAGCTTAGATTCACATATGTTATTAAATTTGTGCACGTTGGTGAATTTACAATACAAAAACATTCACATTCGGTTGGTAGAAATGTAGGTATTTTAATTACAGTTTTAGTTGAACCCGCCTCGACTTAACTAAGGACGCCATCCACAAAGCTTTCCTCCCGTTCCACATGGCGGTGGGCGTATCGTGCGCGATGTGCGTCTCCGTACAGACTAATGAGGAGTTCCTGGTAAGGGTTGATCTTGCATTCCCTCTGTTAAGTTATCTTTCGTAGCGTATTCTTCCTCAGCTTCATGAAGCGGATGATGCTGAAATTGAGGATCGTTAGATGTATGGAACATATCAGTTAGAGAGAGATCATCATAAATACTCGATGATGTACAATATGCACTGGAATGCACCGGTGAAGCGGTGTAGTGCGAAGGTTCAACATATGATGGTCCTTCGTACGCCAGATCTGTATGTGAAGGCCCAGCTTGAGAGGAACAAACGTCAGCAATAGGGGCTACTAGGCGCCGTCGGCGACCACCTTGTCTGCCTGGTAGAGCTGGACGTTAGCTTCTGATTTCGGTGTACCTGACATCAGGTGGAGGTCCCTCAGCGTGCACGTGTGGCCGGTAGTAGTGCACCCTGGATGGCGCTTGCGTAAATGCTAGAGCACCTGTGACATCTTCGAGTGTGGCCCTGATAATGTCTGCATACGGTGGGGGACATGCGTCCACATTAATTTCATGCCTGAGCCGCACCCTGGACATAGCCTGCATTTGCAACAATTAGAAAATATGTTAGATTAAATGAATAGGTTAAATATCACATAGTAATGAAAATTTGTTGGACAACAGTAACGAATACCATGTACTCTAACGTTGCTCCATCTCTCTGAAACCCCTCTGTAACTGTTTCGCTCCTTCCTGGACGGGCAATCATGGTCACTGTGTTTTGTAGATACCACTCCATGCATTCCCGGTCCGGTCCGTATGGATCAGCAACTCCCAGGATTGGTGCGACAAAGTTTTCCTGCTGCTCCCATACCTGAACATGCGTGCTCAGTACAATTCACCAATTCACATTCGGCCTCCCCCGACGATCCTGTGAATGTTGTTTTTTTGGACCTCCTTGGTCACTAACTGCACTGGTATTGGTTGGATGTAACCAAACTTCCGGAGCACTCAGTGAACATAGTGACCCTCAACCATGTGCCAGGAAATGAGGTTGATAGTCAGCAACCAGTTGTTCCTACCGGAGGTACAATATGGTGGTAGAAGCT
>JAULKM010044534.1:0-29177 GCA_032355605.1 Rubia tinctorum
GATCAGGGTTTTCAATCCCATCATGTCCGATGGGCTTAAATCCTCCCGATGCGCTTGATGGGTGATTGTGCTGTTGTGACTAAAAAATACTGCTGCTTGCTTCAGGCCCTACCTAAGTCATTTGGTAGGACTGTTCATCTTTGTTAGGTGACAGGTTATTTGTTCTAATCGTCAGTAATGATTTCTGATTCTTTGATGGCTTGCCGGTAGTTATAGAACTGAGGCCGCTTCGTGTATTTATTTGATCGTGTATTTTATCACTGATTATGTATTTGACTGGCATATGTTCACAGACAAATAACCGATTATGTATTTGAGCGCGTATTTATCACTGATTATGTATTTGACTAGCATATGTTTACACACAAATAGCTAGAATTTATGTACGGTTGAATGATGAAAGATTGTGTATGAAAAGTAAAGGTTTTTAGGAGAAGACGGCAACATATTGGCTCTAAATACGTAGGGTAAAATGCTTTCATGCTTTTTGATTCTTGAATTTGTACATATTTACCCTTAATTTTTTTTAAAAAAGTGTACATATAACATTTGATCAACAATGACTAAAAAACTCACCCTTATAGCCGGAGATCGTAGTTGATCGGTCAAATTTTGCCATTGACTAGATTAAATATGATCAAAATTCCTCTCTATAATTTTATCCCTGAAGTAGACCCATCGTTAAAAAATGAACAAGAATTGCAGGATCTAGTAAAATAAAACCAAACCCAAATACCTGATAATAAATAACCGAATTGAACTTAAATCGAGACTTGAATAGTGAGACTTGGTCAATAACTGAAACCAAAATCACTCGATCGAACTGAGCCCGAATAAAAATTGCCGGACCTGATGGAACTCAAAATTGAACACCTGAACCCAAACCGAACTCGAATCCATAGCCGAAAAGGATCCGCACCTGAACCGAACCTGAATATGAATCCAAAAAGGACCCGTACCTGAAAGATACTAGATCATACCCACTTAATACCTGATTCGAAAGGAACCGAATCGATATTAACCCAAATTTGAAGAGATTCAAATTAATGTGAACCCAAACAGAATAAGACACGAATATGATTGAATAGTGTTTATATACTCCTTCTGTCCCAATTGAAAACACTATTCATTTAGTCAAAATTAGTTAATTTGAGAAGTAACAATCGAGTAATATATAAGATAATGTACTATCATGTGAGATCTTGTTAGAATGGTCGTAACATCTATTTTCATAATATCAATTTTTTAAATTAGTTTTAAATGTGCACAAGTAAAGATATCAACAGTCAAAAATAATTTTAGTCAACTTGGAAAAGTCACATATGCAAATACAGTTGGGACGGAGGGAGTAGTTTTTACCATCCGAAATTTTAACTTGATCATATTAAGTTGTCAATAACATTACAAATACAAATAATTAAATACATCTTTATTTTCTTAGTTATTTAAAATTATAATAACGCGTAATAAACTAATTTTAATAAATTTAAAATGTGTAATAGGTAGCATAATTAGATAAAATCACTTTAAGAGTATATTTTAACTGTATAGGATTAATGAGAGAACATTATGAATTAGAGATGGTTTCTTGTTAGTCAGTCTAAACTTTAACTAGAGACTTTTATGTAATTCTAACTCTATCATAACTTTAGGGACTTAGCTCCAATATTTTTCCAGGGACATTTCCCCAATTTTTTCCAGGGACTTTTCCCTAATTTTCCCATCATTTTTCTCCTGCTACAATCTGTATAAAAAATTTAAAAAAGATATTTGACAAATTCTAAAAAAACCAATATGATCGTCGAACTGAAAAATCATAAACATCAACTAAAGTTAACAAAATATCAATTGAAAATTATAAAACATCAATGAGTCCGTCTCTTGAAAGATGGTTTTTCCATAAGTTATGGAAAGACCAGAGACTGCATTGCAATTTTAAGACAATAGGCAAGTAAAATTCACAGGTCTAAATAAGGGAAATCCGGGTCGAAATTCGGATCATAAGAATATGGGTTATTTAATGCGCCCATATAAGCTAAAACCTTAGCCTTCCATTTTTTTTCTAATCCTTTCCCGCAGTTCTACCATTCCCAAATCACGATCTAAAATCCCGCCGTCTTCGGATCTCAAAATACAATCCGGCCACATCGGCATCACAGATCGCCGGAAAACGTCGCAGATCGCCGCTAATTCTATGCAAATCGCAACATAATGAACTCTGGAGGAGAGAGAAATTGTATGATTCATCAAAAACCGATAAGCTTGATATTTTACAAATTTAATTATGATTTTGTTTGGAATTTCTATTTTGCATTGCGATATAATCCTAACGTTTTATTAATTTGATTAAATATTATTTTTAAGATGATCGTAACTGAAGGAATTGAAGAAGAAATAGAAGAACATCTTGTTGTTGCTGCTGTCATATCTATTGAACGAATTGAAGGTTTGCCTCCCTTTCGACCCCCTATTAGATTAATTTAAAATTGAATGTGTCACACCCAAAATGATACCTTTTAATTCATACATACTACCTTTTTGTTTTTTTTGATCAAATATGAATTTTTTTTTGTTCATGAAATTGAAGAACATACTGTTGTTGCTGCTATCATACTAATTTGTCTCCCTTTCGATTCACTTTTAGATTCATTTAAAATTGAATGTTTCACACCCACGATGATACCTTTTAAATCATATGTACTACCTTTTTATTGATTAATTGTGAAGTTTTTTTGTTCATAAAATATGAAATCTCAGTACATATTAACATTTCAATTTCATTAAAATGTTATTGTTTTAAGATTTAATATCTACGTTTCAATATAAAGTTTTAATGTTTATAATGAACATATTTAAGAGTTTTAGATTAGAAAATAAAAAATAAGAAAAGTTAATTGAAATTACGAATGAGTAACATAAAACCTATATGATTTAAATTATACTATCAAATGTTTTGATCTAAAACACTAGTGCTTTAATTGAACTTACTGCAGTGTATGAACATCTACCAAACTTAGCTAAAATTGACGTGATTGAATGCTTCGATGAGCTACAAGCAAAAACGCTGCAAGAATGGGAGGACCTCTACAAACGTCATGCTATCAAGTTGGGATTCAGCTACAAAAAAAATCATGCAGCGGAAGAACAACCAAGGAGTCATTATTGAAAAGTACTTTGCGTGCTCATGTCAATGGAAAACTCAGGAAAAAAGCAACTTCAACCCCACCAATGCCAATCTGTGATGGATCGAAAGATTCAACTTCAAAAAAGAGAAAGACTGAGGAATTTTCTAGTAAAACAGGTTGTAAGGCTGAAATACGAATCAAGTTGGCCGACAAACTTTGTAAAGTGATGTACCATATCTTGCAGTGCAACCACGAGTTTACAAGACCGCCTTGAAAATATCTACACCGTAGTGAGAGAAAAATCACAGGAGAGAAGGCCAAGATCATAGAGGGGATGGAGGCCATTGGATTAAAGTCATCATTTGGCTTCAATTACTTGGTCCATGAAACTGGAGGTGAAGAGAATTTAGGACATACCATGAGGGACCATATAAATTAAGTTGGAAGGCTGAGAATGAAGGTGATTGAAGGTGGGGATGCACAAACTATTATAGAGAAGCTTAAACAAAAAGAATGAAGAGGATATAGATTTTTCCTTTCAAGTGAAGATGAATGATGAAAACAAGTTATTTGCCTTATTTTTGAGAGACTTGATGATGAAGGAGGATCATACATTGTTTGGATATGTATTGGTGTTCAACACAACCTTTGGAACAAACAAATACAACCTAATATGTGCTCCGTCTGTGGGCGTCAACAACCATTGGAAAAACGTCATGTTTGCTTGTGCTTTCAAATCTGATGAAAAGGCAACAACGTTCGAATAGTCGCTTAAAACCTTCACAAAATGCATGGGGGAAAACACCTATAACCATGTTCACTGGTCAAGACCAAGCAACGACGACTGCAATAGAAAGGTACTGTTTTCATGTAAATGGTTTATATTATTGTATAAATCATCAACCTTACGAAAAATTGTTTAATGAAAAAAATATTGATCTTTTGATAAACAATTATAGTTTTCATTATAAACAATTACTGTTTTAACACAAATTGTACTCCCTTATAGTATTTTAATATATGACTAAGATGTTTCAATATAAAACCTCGTCTGTTACATACTGGAACAGGTTTTACAAAAAACAAGACACCGACTTTGCATATGGCACTTTCAGCAAAATGGTTGTACGCACTATGGATAATTGAAGAAAGACGGTCCATTCAAAAATGTATTTGATCGTTGCTTAAAATGGTGTGTTAATCATGAATAATTTGAAGATATCTGGCAGACCATGATCTTGACATATGGCTTGGAAGACCACACTTGGTTTCAACGTCTATATAATATCTGTGAGAAAAAGTGCCCAACTTTGAGCAAGAATTTTTCTCATCTGGAGTTCTAGCATCACAAAGGAGTGAGAGTACCAATAACGCCATCATGTTCAATGCTAGTAAAAAACATCTCTCACTCAATTCTTGAAGATTTTTGAGAAAACTGTCAAGAAATAGAGAAGCATAGAGAGCACAACTGAACACAACTACGCTTGATCCATCCCAAAATATGCGCATGATAGTTATGCTGGACTTATAAAACATGGAGGTGAGGTCTATACTCTGAAACTGTATAATGACTTTAATAAGGAATTTAACATTGCAATGGAAGCAACAATAGTTGATGTCTACAACAATGACAATTTCAAAATGTTTGAAGTAAATTGGGAGAAGCACCCAACAGTAATAGAATCAATAATGTTAAAAAAACAAGAATCAATTGAGCTCAACTCTTTTGGCAAGGTGGTTGAAGAAACATGTATGTTGTGATCAGCTGTTCTTCTCATAAACAATTATGGTTTGAGTATAAACAATTACTGTTTCAACACAAATTGTACACCCTTCAATATATGAGTCATATTTTTCAACATGAAACATGTATGTTGTGCTTTCATTGCATTAGAGGTTTGCACCTCCATTCCATCTACCAAGTACCCCTGTTATACATTTCTATAAGATGGACAAAGAATGTGAAGAAACATGTTTGGGATAAATACCTCAAGCAAGACATAGACCCAACAACAAAGAAATTGAAGGACACCTGATCTTGAAATGAAAGCACAACAAAGAAATGACAAGAAAATTTTACAACCTGATCTTGAAGAGTGAAGACAATGTAAATGCTAGAGGAGTTCTCGAAGATGCACTAGGTAAAGAAACAATCGGAATTCTACAAATCTTGTCTACATAATCAAGTGCCATAGAACAAAACGATGCTATCAGCGCATCAAGTTCAGTCACAACAAACATACATGATCCAAAGTATGCCAAGATAAAAGGAAGGCGTGTAAGAATCTAGTCGGCATTAGAGAAAGGAAAACGATCTACAAATGAGTTTGGTACTAGAACACCAAAAAAATATATCATTTGAATCACTTCAGTAACTTATTGTAAGTATAATACAGAATCTGAAAGTTCTTTTTATGTCACATTATAGCATGCATTCATTACAGTGTTTATTCTAAAATGTTAATGTTTCTTGATAAAGAATTAGTCTTTCAACAACCATTGCATGTATTATAATCATTGCACTATAATGGTAAACTTATGAATTATGCATTTTGTAATGAGCATTTATCACTATAAAGTCTCAGTGTTTTAACCTAAATATCAAAGATGCCAAAATTAAAATAAGGTTGATAGCATGTTAAACTTCTGAATTATGAAACTTATGGTTACGATGTATCACTACAAACATACAATATTTTAACCTAAAATCCAACCTGGCACAAAAATAAGCATGTAACTTCGAAATTTTAAGAGAAAGAATTGAAACAAAATAAACTTCGAAATTTTAAGAGAAAGAATTGAAACAAAATAAACTTCTGAAATGTGCATTTTATAGGGAACATGTATAACTATAAATCATCACCGTTTTAACATAAGCATCCAATTTGTCATACCTAAAGTTATATTGCTTCAAAATAACAAAAGAGTATCTGTTTTCATACAAAACATATAAATTCCGGGAATCTAATTCTACAACCTATTACAAAAGATTTTGAAATCACATATCACTGAGATATGTGAAGGTTGAAATTTGGCATGGAATCAGCTACTCTCTTCTTAAAATCGTTCACCAAGTCATCAATCTGCTTCAAGATCGCGGAATCACCAAAGAAATCTTGAGAGCCATGCTGCTGCTCTGAATCAGTGTCAAGAACATCCTGAGCGGCCACTATTTGTGCTTTCAATAAATGTTTTGATAATTTGAAGTATCCACATCCATGTCCCTTAGAAACAAGGAAAATGCCTCACCAACAACATATAAAACAACTAATTACACTAAAATACAACTAAACCAACATAAAACAAAAAATAAATGAAACATCATACTCATATTCAGTTTAAGGGCTGCATTGTCTTCATCTGTTGAAACCCCAATGGAAATATCAAATTGTATAACCCGACTACCAGGAGTAGCAGCTTTACGAGACCCACTCGTACCACCAGCAAAGGCAGCTGTACCTTTTGACAAACCAGCTCGCAGTCTACCACAATCAGTCAAAGGATATACATCCTTCAGTAATGCAGCTCGTTCATACCCATATTTCTTCAGCCACTCGCACCTACTTTTCATCTTTGCCTCAGTCCAATGCTGAAGAAGTGGCACATCCACAGAATCCTTCATACCATGATAAGGAACACGTAGAAAAAACTGAATTAACAAAAAGTAGACACAGCTACTCATACTAAGAGGAAACCTTCTTAAATCTATCCACACCCTCACATAATTTTTTTGAGAACATATCCACTCCAATTAAGCTTGTTAATTTTGTTCATATCCTTTTCAACAGCTCTTAAAGGCTTCATATCAATAGCCTTGCTCCTTGTAGGAGCAAGTAAGCACCTAACACAATACAACACAAAACATCGCTGAAACTCCTCACCTCCTTCTCTCAGCTCAAGCATCACCTCATAAACTAGATTTAAAGGAATATCCCCATTCCTATAATCTTAAAATTTTCCCTCCATCGTCCCGTCAATTATATATTTGGGTTTCAACCTTGCCCGCATGACTAATTTCAACAACATCTTCATCAGAAATAGGCAAACCAAAGACATCAAACACATCATCCACATAGGTATACTTATCATTACCAACATATTGCACACAAAAACCAGGATCAAAATTTTGTACAAGAAAGGAACAATCTTAAGAGACAACTTACGAATACCAAGGTTCAACATACCACCAAAACCAAGAGCAAGAACATCAGCTATTCGAGATTCCTAGAAAAAACAATCAAGTCCATAATCATGTCAGGTCTGCAAGAAGACTTGAAAACCCTCTCGACTCTACAATTCCAAACAACAACACATCAATAAAATGAAGGATTATAACTAAAAAGTTAGCCTCAATTAAAAAAGGTACAATGTTTTTTAAAATAATATCTTCACTCACTAAAAGCAACAGATTATAGCATGATAAATTTACAACAAATGTTTCAATATAAAAAATAAACCCTTTAAACTAAATAATGATTGGCATATGTAAATAAAAAGTAACTGGTAAAACTATGTTTAAAATGTTAAGACAATAATCACAACTAAAACAGAAACTGTTCAAAACAAACAACAATTGTTTCACAATGAAACCATAATGTTCGAAAAATGAAGGATTATAGCTAAAAGTTTAACCTTATTTTAAAAAGGTACATTGATTTATAAAATAATATCTTCACTCACTAAAAGCAAAATATTATCACATGATGAATGTACAACACATGTTTCAATATAAAAAATATACCCTTTAAACAAATTTATCAATGTTATTTGTAAATAATAAGCAACTGATAAAACTATGTTTAAAATGCTAATCAATAATCACAATAAAACAAACATTGTTCAAAACCAACAACACATGTTTCATAATAAAACCATCATGTAAAAAAAGAGGAAAAACTTACTTTACTCCATCACTGCCCACCAGCGTGACGACCTGTTGAACCTCTCGATCTCTCTTTTTCAGTCCTGCATAACCATCAGCTTTCTTTGTTCTCTTCTCAACATCCTTTCTTACACATGTTTCCGTTGTCTTCTTCTCAGCTTCAACAGAACTTTTCTGCTCAGCTACAACTTTCTCAACGACAACCTTTTTGCTTACTCCTTTTTGCACTTTCTCGGTTGTAGCTTTCTTCCTCAACTCTTTCTGAGTAGCTTCAGCTGTGTCATCAACAACCTTTTTCTTTCCAACATTCTTCTCAACTGCAATCTTTTCAGCCACAACAACCTTTTCCCTTTTCAACTACCTTACCAACTCTTTTCACTTGCTTGACCTTCCTAACCTGCCCAGAACTGCGATCAAGGTCAGGACCCTCAACAAAATCAGAACCCCTAGCACCCTGATCAGCAACCTTAGAACCATCAACACCCTAATCAGCAACCTCAGAGCCGCACCCTCAACAGAATCCCCCACATTATCACTAGAAGTCCCAACATCCAAAAGTGTAGCATCCACATCAGCAACTTCACTCTGATGGGTCGAGATCCCCCAATTTCATCAACTCTACCCTCTGCCTCAGGCATATCAGTATGACGTGTAGCGCTTTTTTGAAGCAACCCTTATATAAGTGATGGTATGAGCAGTTTCTGGTTCCTCAATAACATCAATTGCATTCTTCTTCTTTTTGGGAAGATCTAATGGAACAGCTGGTGAATTCTTAATACACAAAGATTTACGCACACCTATTTGTACAAAACCAAAGCAGCACAATCATTAATAAATCAGATTAATAAACACAACATTAATAACTTGACTGATAAAAGTAAAAATAATAAAATAACTACATTACAGATATAATAATGAACCTTATTAGATAAACTGATTATGTAACATACTAATGAAAAAATGCTAAACAACCTTTCACAAACCAGTGAAGAATAGCAACAATTATTTACAATAAACACTTAACCTTTTATAAAAAAAAAATGAATCCTATCAACTACAACAAAGTCAGATTCAAATCCAAAAAACAATACCTCGCACTACATTTTACAAACAAAGGGTGGGAAACCAACAACAAACAGTACACACCAAAGCTATTAGCAATATCACAATAAACAGCAAATCTTCTAAACCCTAAACCTTGTAAATTGGGGAAAATATAAAAAAAAACTATATCATCACACAAATAGAATCAAAAATTGATTATAAGGAAAAATAAAACACACGCATTCAACATTTGACAAAAAAAATATACATTAACAACAAAAAATCGACAAATAAACATCACTTTTACCATTTGCAGCACCTTTGGCAAATTTATCCTTTTTCTTCACCATTCCGTTGCAATAACTAGGATAGTATTTTAAGGGGGGGGGGGGTGATTTACACTGGCAATTTTTTTCCGGGCACTGAATTACATTGTAGTTTTTTCTCCAAAAACTTAATTCAAAATATTCAAAAAATATCCACTTAAATAATGAAATGGGTATAAAATAATCCAAATTTTATAAATACTACAACTGACACTTACAATTATTCTATCTTATTAATTAATGAATTTAAAATAACATAAATAAGATTCTAAAAATAAAATTAGTGGGCAAATCACACATATGAATCATTTTATACCTAACTGAAATAAATTTATGTCTAGAATTAATTAAATAATTTAATAACTTGATAAAATAACATAATTACTACTTAATTGAAAATATATACCTTATTAAGATTTTATCAATTAATTTTTTACCATATCCATCGGCATTAATTTTAAAATGAGATAACGAATCGCTCTTGATCCCCTCATCTTAATTAATTATGGTAATAAAATTAATATGAGTAAATTTGCAAAGTAATTTGAGGTTATTTTGAATGCTAGACGAATAGATTTTGGACAAAAGTAAGTGAAAATATTTCACAAAATAAATAGAGACATTTCCATTCATAATCCAAAAAGAAAAAAGAAAAAAAGCACACAAAATATTACCAATTAAAGGAACAAATAGTTATGGATCAAATCTGGAGAAAACTAATATCCTCTAATTTGGGGCAATTTGTAATTGGGCCAGTTGGGTTTAGGCCCAATTGGTCAGCTTTCATTTTTTCCTTTGTTGAAAATAAAATGATGTCTTTTCATTTAGGCCAAAATGACGTCGTTTTGTTAATGAGGGAAAAAAGAAAGCGGTCATCTTCGTT
The DNA here is from genome assembly GCA_032355605.1 of Rubia tinctorum. Lineage (NCBI taxonomy): Eukaryota > Viridiplantae > Streptophyta > Magnoliopsida > Gentianales > Rubiaceae > Rubia > Rubia tinctorum. The sequence continues at coordinate 10,261 of JAULKM010044534.1, forward strand.
TCGTTAATGAAGGAAAAAATAGAAAGCGATTATCTTCTTCCTCAAAGCTCCAACCGGAAAAAGGGCTGCAACTAAGTCGGGGGGGGGGGGGGGAATTCCATTGTTCGGTCCACCGGATCCTAGGTGTAGCGCCAACACCCCTTCACCCCCTGGTTCCGCCCCTGACAATAACACATAAGAAACAACAGATCCGAAACAAAAACTCTAAAATAGGAAGATAAAACCAAAAATGAAATGACAAACAAACTCAAAAATAGAAAATTACCCGTGGCAAACACAAAGGAACAACGAAGCGGCAATATGAACAACAAAATTTGAAGAAACTCGAAATTAGAAGCGCTTGACGGAGAGGAGAAATTGTGGAGAGAGAACGAAAATGAAAAGCAGTTAAAATGAAAATGAAAAATGGAAGAATTATATATAGCCCGCGTGAGCTGCAATTTTCAGAAAACTGCTACCTAATCCCTAACTTTCTATAATTTTTATGAAACTGCGTCTTTCCTTAAGTCTATGGAAATACGGTTTTTCCCAAGACTTTGTCAACCTCAATTACAATCGCAACAAAAAATATTAAAAAATCAAATAAATACTAATCAACAAAAATTAGCAAAACATCAACATAATTGCCAAACTGAAAATCATAAACATCAACTATACCCCCCTACACCCATACCCTTCTTTCCCCCTCAGAGATCTAGACCACTGACGAAAATAGCTAAGTTCACCGTGGTTTCCGACGATGGCCGTGGTTTTCGACGAGGTCGTGGCTTTGACAAGGTCGTGGTTCCAGTGGTGGCTTCCGTGATGGCAACAACGCTGGTCCGACGCCAGCTTTGCAACTCGGTGACTTGGTCCAACTCGGTGCAACTCGGTCGGGGCTTCCGCCGTGATAGCCGTGGTGGCTTCTGTGGCTTCCAATGGCGGCTTCCATTGGTGGCTTCCGTGATGGCGACGACGCTGGTCCGATGCCAGTTTTGCAACGGCGCAACTCGGTGCAACTCGGCGAAACTCAGCGTAAATGGGCGCACTCCGGACCGAGTCGACACAACTCGGTTAGACGATGTGCTGAGTTAGCACCAGGCGGAACACGGCTAGAGTTTGGAAATTTTTGGTGGGCCAGAATACAAAAGAACTCTATTTTTGGGATGCAACATCATCGTGACGACGATATGTATACCCAATTTTTTTAATGATGCGAAGGTGTCATTTTTATTGGTATATATTGGATGACGATGATAAATATAGGGTGTGAAATGTTATTTACAATCTGGAGACCAATGTTTTTCAATACAACATAGAATTCGGGAAGTTTTCTCTGGTGGAGGACATAGGCATGTGGTTCTGCATCCTTTTGTCTTATTATATGACTTTTCAATTTTCTAATTTTCGAGGTGGGAAGCACTTAATTATGCACTTATTTTATTTCTTCATCTGTTTTCTTCTGTTTTAGTTTACTTTTAAAAAAGGTTTTGAATTAAAATGGTTTTTTGACTTAAGTATCGGGTATGAATTATCTCTGTCAATGCTTATTTTCCGGACAGCTTGAGTCTGATAAAATTTGATTGACTTCAAATTTGATATCCAAAGAGATGGTTAGGAGAAATCCAAGTCAAAATCGTTAAACAAACGAATTTTCGGCGATACTGTTCTTTCTGAGGATTTAAATCTAATTTGTAGACTTTGGTCCATTAGATTTTAAGCTTTTGGGGCCGAGTTAGAGATATTTCTACGCACTCTAATTTGTGTGCGTCTATTTGATACTTCATTGTATATGCTCCTGATGGTAGTCTCAGGTCGTACTAATGTGACTACACTAAAGGTTCAAAGTGGTAACCACTTATACTTGATTTGCCCTTCTTCGTTGCCACATTGGCCTTTGCTTAGTAATGTATTATCCATTAGTGCCTTTGTATATCTTTTTTTTAGTCATTTGAGACCTTAGTTTAGAATTGTACTATCTACTTAGCGCCTCAAATGTAAACCTTCGGGCATCGCTTTGATGTAAGTCTTCGGGCATCACTTGATTTAAGCCATTTTTGGCAACAACTGATTTTTAATAGAAAAGGGCCGGGAACCCAATAAACTCAATTAATTATTAAAAAACAAAAAACAAAAAACAAAAATAAAAAACCAAAGCAACAACTGAAAATCACAAAATATCAACCAAATTTAAATTGTCAAATTAAATATCAATTTCAAACCGTCACAAGAAATTCACAAAATTCTACGACTAGAAAAAGATTAACTAAGTTTGTAGATCAATGGCTACAAAGTTGGGTTAAATTTTCTTATATGGATGTTTAGATTGAAAAAGACGTCCAGATGTTTATGAATGGGTTTAATTTGCAGGGCACGAATTTTGTGTAGTATCCCTTGGTGTTTTAGTGATATGAACCAGAGGTTTAGTGATATGGACAAATATGATGGCCTAGATATTAATGAACAGAAAATCTGTTAAATCTTCTTCAACATTAATGATACTCTTATACAATGGTAAAACTGCTTTAACACCGCTGTTGTGGTTTGAATTCATTAAATAATCAATTTCTCTCTTCCATCTCAACAACTGAAACCACAAAGAAATCACTCCATTTTTTTCTCCACAATGGTTGAAACCATGGATCTCACTTGATTCTCTCTACCATACTTATTAATTTTACCTTCAATATTTAATTTTAATAAATTTGCCTACCAAAATAAATTGAAATGTGAAATTTAATATTACACTTACAATTTTTGAATTGAATTTCAATTTTAAAATTTAATATTTAAAATTAATTTCAACTTTCAAAAATTATTTTATGAACCAGAATTAAAAAGCACTATATAATTTTTAAAAGAATGTAATTTTAATTTTTAAAAAGAACCAAAATTTAATTTAGATTTTGAAAATTAAAAATTAGATTTTTTAAATTTTCAAATAGCACAAAAGAATTTCAGAAAATTTAAAATCCAGGTTTTAAATTTTTTCGTTTGGGACATGTGGCACCACCTGATTGGGTCACGTTTCCCAAGTAGTCAACGGTCTCAATTCGTTCAGACCGCTTTGAAACCCCTACTGTGGGGGTTTTCGATTTCAGTGTAGTTTCAATATGGTTTCAGTTTCTATTTGAAATCACTCTGAAACCCCCACTTTATATGCTCTTATTCACCAGTGGACCATAGTCCATTAATAGATGAGAATGGACTTGTCAGGCCTAATCGGGTTTATAACGGAGTCTAGTCAAAGGTGGCAGTTATAACGCAGGATATCATGCACATGATTAGTGCTTCAATTACACAGTTACTGTTAGGATATTTACATATAAATATTGAGGTACATTATTTATTTTCATTCATTCATTCACAATTATCTTCTAAGATCACTACTGATTTAGGCATCTGAGAATTTTTCCCTAGAACCTCTCGAGGCTTGTGTCTTGCAGATTACAACCAAAGACTTGGAGGTTCAACTCAATCGGATTCCAGATGCATCAATTGGCACGCCCGATGGGACCCTTTAAGTCAAATTTAACTTTCTTGGTTGTCCACCTCCACGGTAACTCAAAGGAGTGAGAGGTTGAGGAATAAGGGAATAGGCGCGGGAGACGAGGTACCATCCCTGTACAGGAGAATGAGAAAGATGACAGATCCCCCATATCGTAAAGTGTGACCTGAGCTGATGCTAGTCTCGATAAGACATAGTTCAGCACTTGTTGAAGGACCCCGATCAGTGGTAGGGGGGTCCTCGAGGCAGCCGGAGATCATTTGGGAGCTTAGTATTAGAGTTAGAAACACAGACCCTTCGTAAAATCTGCAAGTGACCCTACGTAACGAGAGGGATTGTCACTTTGCTGAAGTTTTAGGTGATTCATACATCGAAGCCTAAGAACGGGTTGTTTAGGATAACCGAAGTATGGGAGAAGGAGTAGCGGTTGGATCGTAGCTAGATTTGGCGCAGGTAGCGCAAATGCTGTCGGCAACAAGATATCTGGTCACCCCACCCTCGATGCCCCTGGGGCAGTCGAGGGGAGTGACACCTTCGATGTTAATGGAAATGCCTATGAGGCCAGTATCCCACCCCATGTTGGGAATTCCCTATCCTTGATATGTGGGAGAGATGTTTCAACCACAACCCAACCCTCATTTCCGGATAACACTCAAGGAATGATCTATTCAATGTTTGTTTCGATGCTTGTGGTCTCGATAACTGCTTTCCATGGTTTCGATGTTCGGTATGCGATAGTGTCATCTATGGGGATCCAGGGTCATAGTGGTCTACGTCCACATAATCCCTGGTCTGGTCAAGGACCATATGGATTTTATGGACAACTTTTCATGTATCCTGGGGCGATAGGATCTTGGGTACAATCTGTCCACATGGATCCCCAGCCAATGTACCCAAACTCATATGGAGAGGTTCTTCGAGACCTGCATCCGCTCAGGGATCCACCACTGGCAGGGTTAAAAGGAGATACTGTAGATTCGTTGAGTAGAGAGTTGGATTGGTTGATTGGGCCAACGGGACAACCAGTAGGTTCTCCTTTCAGTCATTTATTAACCTTAACCTGATGGAAAGTGGACACAAAGCCACAAGAGAGGCTTCCTACATATGGTGGTAATTCAAATCCTAGAGAGTTTATTCTAACATTCCTAAGTCTAATGAACTCTCGGGATTTTGATGAGAAATTGACGTGCAAACTCGTGTGGAGTTACCTTCGAGGGAAAGCCCAAAAATGGTTCAAAAAGTTTCGTAGGTGCTCTCTGCATTCTTACCGAGATTTCAGTGGGGCTCTTCTAAGTCAGTATGCCCAGAAGAAGAAGATCACTAAAACGTTGCTTGAATTGTACCAAACCAAACAAAACCCGGGGAAACTACAAAACCTTTCTATCACATATACATGGAAGAAATTTTGGGAGTTGTGGAAAGTACGGAGAATGAAGTGATTCAGAGGTACTTTATAGGAATGCAAGATGTGGAGTTATACAAGAAGCTAATGACCCACACCCCTCGAACCCTCAAAAAGCTTTAGGAGGTTGTTGAGCAGTACACGAAGGTGGATGAGGCTGCCAAAAGAAAAAGAGAGGGTCTAGTTGATAAACATGGGAAAGCTAATGATTCTCATGGGAAGAAGCCGGTTGAAGTAGCTAGGCCAAGCTTTGAGAGGTATGCGCCCATGGGTAGATCTCCTTTGCATAATTTAAGCATACATCGAGGCATGTTTCCATCACCCCCATCGATGAGAGATTCAACTAGGGGGGCATCAAGAAGAGCTTAAAACAAATATTGTAATTATTACAAGGATTATGGTCATGATACCGATGATTACATCAATCTAAAGATGGAGATTAAGAGGTGTGTAAGAGAGGTTCAACTTCGAGGCTCGAGCCCTCTACATGAAGATTGTGGGGAACCCCGAGGCTGAGGAAAGAATGTCGAACTAGGCAGCAGAATAAGAGGAATTATCTGAACAATGGAGGTAGGGGTGATAGAGGACCTCAAGATTAAGGTCTGGAAAGACGGGAAGAGAGACCTCGTGATAAACGTGCTAGAAATCAGGAGAATAGAAATAGATACAACCCAATAATAGATAGAGTGATTAATGTTATTAACAGGATTGTGAGGGAAAGGTCTTCAAATACAGTTATGAAGACCGATTCACGCTATATCCCTGTTGAGAAGCCACGTGACCCGCCCCTCCTGGGGTTGTCAAACGAATCACAGGAGATCCACTAAATTAACCCGAGAGGGAGGCTTCGATCAAATATAAGAGTTTATATTGTTGCTCCCGTTCCTAGTACTATACTACCTAAAGGGTAGATAGTGGCAAGACCGGGGTCGTCCACAGAGATTTTAGGTGTCTAAGATTCAACTAAACACATCCGCAATCGGGTCATCAATCAGATCACACGTCAGGAATAGTCAGTATTGATAAAACAAGCTTTGGAGGATTGAGGGGTTGCTAACAACTACTAACATGCAATCAACAAGAGAATAAACTATGTAAACTTTCAATTGGGGGGTATTTGCGTAACATGATCAATGTTGTTTCGATCCTCGATTCCATCACATACAAGAACTACAAACCTATTCTAGTGTTCATGACACGTGGTGTGGTCGATGGTCAACACTTCCCTATACCTGTCAAGTAGGGTACGCATGTAATCTTCCATCGGCATCACCTCCGTAATTAGGGGAGTACAATAATAGCCCTGCATGCTGTTCTGATTTGAATCTTCCCCGTACTATTATGTCCCGGATACTACACCACGAATGCTTCTCCCTAGGCTTAAAAAGGAAAATTGGGTGATTTCTGGCTAAGACTAGTGTATGGTTAATCGTAACGTTGACTAGGAAAACAATGTGCTCACACCCACACGGTTCTAGACTATCGTTACCCCAAGCACATCTAGGTTTCCTTTCTCGAGGGATATCAATAATTGCGCCAATATGAAAGTAGACTACAGTGTGTGCCAGTCTTAGTGTGACAATCATGCAATTAATAAGAACATGAAGAATAAGCCATCATAATAATCACAAATACATGAAACATGAAGATCTAAGGAATCTCACAAAACAAACATTAATTCATGAATACAAATACAAACCCCAAGTAAATAAACTACTCCCTAAACATTGAATCTAAGTATTTCATTGGATATCCTATGGGCAAAAGAAAAGTAAAGAGAAGAAAAGAAAAGATCCTAGAGAAAAGGAAACGTTCATTTTTCTCTCTAGCCTACTCTTGAACTCTAAAAATGAGAAAAAACTTGAACCCTAGTAGACGTAGGTCCATATACATAGTAGTAGGGAATTGGAAATTGAAAAGGCCCAAAATAGGTTTAAAAACCCGAGTAGCTGCAATTGATGTGGCTAGTCGAAAATGGCACAGGCTGTTTAGGGTCGTGCTGGCGTTAGACGCACGGTATGGCATTGCCAATGAAGCCCGTACTGGCGCGGCTGCATGGTCTGTGGGCTGTTTAGGGTCGTTCTGGAAAGGGCCGCACGGTCTGGCATGGGCCGCCGGCTGGAGCTTGATTTTTAATTTATGATTTTCCCTCCCCGTGTTGTTTGGTACTGCCCGTCAGCTGGAAGAACTTTTTGCTCGGTTTCATGACACAGGCCATGTAAATTATCACACCCATGGGGTGGTCTTCACATTTAGAATTTGAAACGACGCGGACCGTGTTAAATGACGCAGTTCACATCCATTCTAGCCGTAGAAGTGAACTTGGGGCATGGGCAGCACAGATGGACACAACCCATATTGAGGGGCTGTGGCCGTGTTGGTTGGCACGAGCCGTGCTAGCCACCCTGGACAGTGGCCGTGCTAGGCTTGGTTGGCTTGTGCTGGCTTCGTGCTGCCTGGTCGGCTGATTTGGCCGGTTGGTGCCGTCTTCTGTTCTTGACCTTCATGAACTTCAATCTTCATTTCTTGGCTCAATTCCATCTACCACCAAACTTTTATGTCTGTGACCTTCTATCTACCATCATCCTTGCGAATGACCTTTAATATCTTCTACCATTCTTGCGAATGGCCTTTAAATATCTTCTACCATCCTCGCGGATGGGCTTCTACAAAATGACGTAAAAATACTCACGAGCAACCTACTTGTGAGATCAAAAAGGAAAATATAGGTGCTCGTGAATAAAAAGTGTCCATTAGATTTAATTAAGTCTACAAAACTGGGGATTTAGATAAGAAAACCAATAATGGTCACCTAAACCCTTTGTCGTGTAAACCTAACTAAAACTAGCAATCAACCAAACAAAACATGATAATAAATGTGTCGAATGCATTAGTTAACGAGTACACAAATATTTACTTGTCCTTGAGTACACAAAAAACGAGAAAATATCCAAGAGAAATGTAGCATGCAGAGGTAAGTTTGCCAATACATTCAACTTATTGCTAAGCTACCCTAGTTCCCCAAACGATTGTAAGAACCTCACAACTCTTACTCTCCTTGAAGATGCTAAAGTAACCTATCCACCAAAAATCCAATGAAGAAAAAGGCAAAGTAAAATGATAAGTGCTAAACTAGCTTACTCCACCGAAGAAACCGCCAAAGACAATCCAAGAGATGTTGATGAAGAAACCGCCAAAGATGGCCAAAAGATGTTCAAATTTTAGCTTCCAATTTCTCTCAATTTCACTCATTTTGCCTAGGAGCCCTTTCGGGTTTCTTCCTAGCATTCACACATGTTGAGCTTACTTCTCACCTTTTCCCCACCCGGCCTCTCATTTTTGCTTAGGTTTTCCAACCTAGTCGGGTTTTCTTCCCATTTTTGCCTAAGTTTCCCTTTTGAGTTTCCAACTTAGCCAGGTATATATATGTATTCTTTCATTTTTTCAAAATTTTCAAAATTTTTTTGTGTAGCACAAAATGTCCCAAAGGCGGGATTCATAATATATGAAGAATATGAAAAAAATTACACCACCAAAAGTTCTTCCCAAAACATCCCCACAACAAAGAAATAGCATCCTAAAGATCAAAATAACACACCACCAAAGTGCATCCAAAACATCCCCAAACAAAATGACATAAAAACATAAAGGAATCCTAAGATGAAAAACTCCTAAGTATTTCACTATTCCCCCCATACTTGAGCTCTGCATTGTCCCCAATTCAATGAAAAGATAGAAATCAAAAGTAAGAAAGAGAAACGTAGTAGAACTCAATCATGTGACCCCGAAGGGTCCTCCCTTAAACGCCTTTCCTCGCGCCTCCTCCTTTTTTCATGCCTCATTTCTTGCCTCTCGATGGTAAGAACATCCCAAAAACTATCAAGCCTTGGGATATGGAATATCACGATCAATTTCTCGATATCCTCCTCTTGGACATCCGCTCTCTCATCAACAATAGAGAACTCCTCATTCACTTGTCGCTCGATGGAGTCCAACCTAGATCCATAAAATATCATGGTGCCCTCTATAGAGTCTAACCAAGTCCTAAATTCCTCCAATTTTAGACTCATCCCTCCTACCATATGACTAACCCTTGCACCATTTGGGTAGAACTCACAAGTTTTCTAAAAAATGAGCAATTAGTCAAGGAAGTCCACGGGTAGGTAAGTGAGGCTAGGTGGTGCCCTTGATGGAGTCTCACTATCCTCCTCCTCAATGTCTATGTACGGGATTGATAAGACTATGTATAAGTCTTTCTCAAAATATGGATCGGGTGCTAGGAACAAATTCTCCAATATAGTGTCTAGGTTGATAGCGGTGCGCTCCGGTTGTGGAAGGATTATGAAACTGCAGATTGTGGAACAACCCTACAACAACACAAATCAATCCTCTGAGGCTTTGGTAGCTACCATCGAAACCCTATCCAATCTATCCATAGTATACTACGATCCCTAATGACCTAAGTTTGCCAATGCAAATAGGGAAGGAACTGGATGCCTCAAGTGTTGGGCTAAGAATTCGACCATGCCTCTCATTGGTATCTTGCTACTTTTCTTGTTTCTCGTGGCCAAGCATTCTTCCACGAAGGCCCCCACTATATTGGGATAAAAATTCCCCTCAGGAGTCATCATCTAAAGTACTTGGACGTCCAAATCGGGACACTGTGAGATCTCTCCATGAAAAAAATACCCCCATGGACAATAATATCTGGACATATCGAAACGGCAGATGGAAAGTCACGGTACTCTTGCTTAGATGCTTCCTATCTGTGCCTGAAAGAATCTTCCAAAAAGTGCCAAATGAAAATGGAAGGCCTTACCAGTGTGTCCTCAAAATCTCATTCCCTTACTTCCACCCGAATGCTTGGGCAATGTCCCGATGTGATATAGTGTACTCTTTGTCATCCAAGAGAAAATGGATGACCCTCCTCCCCTCATTGTCTGTTGCTTTCTCTAACGTTGCCAAAAACTGCAAAGTCTACCTTATGAAAGTCTTGGAATGGTTTTCTAAGAAACCCTCTAGGCCTATTCGGCCTAGAAAATAAGTGACGAGATTGAGTAGACCTAGAGCTTCCAAGGTCTCCTTGCATGCAAACTTCATCTCCAATATTTTTCTCTTTGGGCTATTCAAGTATTTCCATCGTTGGTCCGCACTCCCGAGAATGGTGGTCAAACCCATGAACTCATCAACAACAAAGGCGGGGTTGGGAGAAAGGGAAGTTTTCATCTCTTTTCTCCCAACCTTGACCGACTTCTTCCCTTTGTCACTCTGGGAAGTTGTTCCCTTTTCCGACCTACTTCTCTTTAGAGCCATTCTATCATAACAAGAAAAATGTGATAATTCAAGAATATACCAAGGCATGCATCAAGTATCATTCAAGAATCATATTCCTTCCAATTAGCCAACATATTCCAAATCATGCTATCTCAACATAAAGGCTATCCAATCAAGAATCATTATTCCTAAACAACAAACTCATGGAAAATCAAAGCATCCCATCAAGAAGATTACGCAATCAAGAATCATTCTGCCTAAACCACCACAAACAATGAAGATCATATCATCAAAGCACAAGAACATATACTTCCCCCACACTTAGTTCAACACAAGATCATTCGCATAACTCAAATATTTCCCAATAAACATCCCAATTTTTTTGAGATTGAAACTCTTCATAACACAATCGACATGCTAAATAAAGCAAGTAAATATAAATCTCAAAGGATTACCTGGAATTTGAAGCCAAAAGATGAAAAATCCACACAAGAAGAAGTAAAAATGCTAATTTTTGAGAGAAAAGCTCCAATTTTTCGAGTTTCACCAAGATGAAGTGAGAGTGAGTGTTTTTGAGGGATTTTAATAAGGTAAATGATTCCTATGGGTGAGGGAATGTACTATGAATCTTTATTTTCAGCAAAGAAGGTGATTTAGAATGGAGGTACAAATCAGATAAGGATGGCATTTTTAAATTAGAAAATGTAGGGGACAAAAGTACCATTTAATTAATTCATAAGGGAGGTGTTTATATTTAGTATAGTACTATTTACATCAACAATCCTAGGGAATAAAAGATTTGCTGAATTGATGGGCAAAAAATGCATGTTTTGGCTTGAAATTCAAAATTTTGAAAATCTGCATTTTTACCCAAACAAATTAGCCACACGAGGTCTGACACGTGGCAAGCCTTGTGGTAAAGGTGCCTGAAACAAAGCTAATATCGTGCTAAGGGTGCTTGACACTAGGCTACGCTCGTGCTAAAGAGGTCTGGCACGAGGTTGCTAGTTAACAGTGCCCTTTTCCCCAGTTCCTTCCTTTTTTTTGAAAAAACTATCACCCAACAAGTCCTATTTCTTTACACAAAAAAAAAGAGATTAAAACTTCAAATTTTTCAATCAACAAGAGTTTCATCCCAAGATCCTTTGTCACACACAAAATCATGCAAAATCTATCTACAAAAAGATGTCAAAACAAAGCAAGAAAGAGCACGTAGTTTTATTGTCGTCCTCACAGCTTATATCTTCATGCATTTTGATTAAAAGAACCTACCTTTGGGTCTCTATATTTTCCATCGAAAACTCCACCCACGATGACCACAAAGTGCCATCTTTACCTTTAAGCGATTTCTTCGCCATAGAGAGTGAATATCCATACCTAGCCAATGTCGAGTCCTTAGCCATTTCCTTGGGTTTAGGAGGTGGTCGAGGGTGTTTTACATCCTCTCCACTCCTCACTACCCACTGCTTGTTAGTGAGCATAGAAAAACAATCTAAGATAGACAAGTCATCACTAACATCATGTAAAGCATAAGTCTCATCGACATGATCATCACAATTTCAGCGCAAGGTAGGATTTCTTTCATCACTCACATACTTATCAAGACTCTCATCATCTACGTCATCTTCATCACTATCATCAATAACTTCATCAAGGCAATCATCATTATCAATCAAGCAAGAGTTTTTACATTGAGAAAGTTTATCACACAAAGTTATGCTTTTGCACACAAGAGAAGGATTAGGTGAATCGTGCTTATAGTTACAAATATCAAATCCCAGCTTATCAATGACATCCTCTTGGGTTAGTGTTCCCAAATGAATGTCTATATTTGTCCTTGAAGTTTTAAGAAAAGGTCTCCCCAGTAAAATTGAAGGTGCACTACCATCGTGCACTACGTCAAGGACATAGAAATCCATCAGAAACACTAAACTTCCTACTTTAACCGTTACATCCTTATATAAACTCCGAGGGCTAGCATGGGAGTGATTGAATAATTGGACACGTACCCTAGTTTCCTTAACTTCACCTATGTCTCGGCTCTCATAAAGGCAAGAAGGGATACCATTAATAGATGCTCCTAAATCAATCATCGCATTTTTCACCAATTTACCACCTAAGGAGATAGGAATTGAAAACATACCGGGGTAATCACATTTCTTAGGTAAGTTCCTATGATTAAGATTAGCCACTCCTCCTAATTGGTTTGTTCCTCTTTTTTAGTGCATGAAACTTTCAAGAATTTAGCGTAAGAAGGAACATGCTCAATCAAGTCCAAGAGTGGAATGCTAACCTCAACCTTCTCGAAGATCTTACGAATGTGCTCATCAGTGGTTGCCACCTTTGGCCTTACCCTAAGTGCACTAGGGAAAGGTGGTGAAGGATTCACCCTCACCTCGGGTGTAGGAAGCTCCTTGACGGGATCCTCTTCTACAACCATTTCACTCTCCTCCAATTTGGTTTTGTTACTTTCCACCACCAAGCTATCTTCTTGCAATATTTCCTTCTTGGGCTCATGCACCTCCTTCCTATTCCTTAGCTTTAAAGTGCTCACATTTATCGAATTGATCTCTGGTTAGGAAGGAAGCTTTCCGGACTCTTTGGCCTCAAATTAGCTCACCGAGGTGGTGAGTTGCCCAACTTGGATTTTAATATTCTCTAATATTGAAAAGCCCTAGTCCCGAGATCTTGAATCTCACGCCTTGTGCGCTCCGCGAAAACATCTTGCTTCTTAGCCAATTAGGAAATAGCCTCCAAGATTTCTTCTCGATCCGACTTGTAGAGTGAGGCATTGTTGTTGTAAGGCCCTTCTCCTAGTGGATAGGGTTGAGGTGGAGCTTATCCACCTTGACTGTACCTTTGAACTTGATTCTCCTCGCGCCAATGGAAGTTGGGGTGATCGCGGCACCTTGGGTTGAAGGTATTCACGTAAGGGTCTTGCCTTTCGCCTCATTGGTTTCCCCGGAACCCTTGTTGTTCTTGGCCCCTCTTGAATTGTTACCTATTGCTACCATTGAATTCCAACGCTTTCACTTCTTCCAAGTCTTCCACCATTTGAGGACAAGTGTTGGAATGATGATCGAGACTACAAGTGCCACAAACATTGACTTGGTGAACTATCCCTTTCATGAATTCCTTCATCATAGAAGCAAGAGCTTATACTTGCTCCTCTAGCTTGTGAGATTGAGCCGGATCATCCATGTTCTTAACTCAAGATCTAGTACCAAATTGCTTCGTTCCATTGGCTATTTCTTCGAAGAGTTCCATAGCATCATTGGTACTATTGTTGGCTAATGAACTATTGCATGCAGCGTTCACCATTTGCATGGCATCATCAAAAAAACCTCTCGAAGGAGTAGTATACCAAATACCCCTCCTTGAATGGATGATATGGACGGCTTGACAATAGCCTCTTGAATCTTTCCCAATACTCGTAGAGGGATTCATTTGTGAACTGAGATATATTGGAGAGCTACTTCTTTAAACCCTTAGACTTTGAAGCTGAAAAGAATTTCTCGAGAAATCTTCGCTTCATGCCCATCTAGGAGATAACATAATCAGGTGGAAGGTAGTACAACCAATATTTGGTCGTATCTTACAATGAGAAGGGAAACGACCTTAAATTGTGGTCCTCCTCCGAGACTCCCAGTGGCTTCATGTTGGTACAAACTAGATGAAACTCCGAAAAGTGCTTGTTCAAATCTTCACCAGCCATTACATGGAAGTTGGTAAACACTGGTGTCGTTCTTGAGCTCACAGGTAACATTGGGTAGCAAGGGTGGGAAGACAATACATAGGGGTTGATTCTCCAAGATAGGAGCTATCAACTTCCTAAGTGTGCGATTATCTTCCTCCATACCTACTGATTCTTCAACTACAAAACATGGTTCTTGTGGAACCCCCACTCTAGTTCTCCTCCTCCTTCTTCTCCGACTATCTGAATACTCCATTAAATAGTGCAAAGTCCCTAAGTTCGTGGCACAGTTATGTACCACAAACTAGGAAACAAACAATACCCAACTAAAGAAACGCTAGGAAAAGGATTAGAAGTACACATATAACTATCACAAAGGCTCAACAGCAAAAGCCAACAAAAAAACAAAACAAAACAATACTAACTACTAAACTAACACGCTATGCAAGTTATCAACCAGACCTTTAGACTAACATCCCAGGAAACGTCGCTAAATTTGACCTGCCCCCTCTCGGGGTCATCAAACTAATTATGGAAGATCCACTAAATTAACACGAGAGGGAGACTTATATCAAAAATAAGAATTTATATTGTTGTTTCCATTCCTACTACCTAAATGATGGATACTTTCAAGGTCGGGGTCATCCCCAAAGATGTTAGGTGTCTAAGAGTCACCTAAACACAACCTCTATCGGGTCGTCAATCCGATCACGCATAAGGAATAGTCAGTATTAGTAAAAAATGCTTTGTGGGTGGACGGGGGGGGGGGGGGGTATGCTTACAACTAATAACATGCTATCAACAATAGAATAAACTATGTAAACTAGCACTTGGAGGGTATTTTCCTAACATGATCAATGTTGTTTCGATCCTCGATTCCATTACATTCAAGAACTAAAAACCTATTCTAGTGTTTATGACACATGGTGTGGTCGATGGTCAACACTTCCCCATACCTCTCACGTAGGGTGTACATGTAATCTTCAATCGACATTGCCTCCTTAATTAGGGGAGTGAAACAACGGCCTTGCATGCTGTGCAGATCTGATTCTTCCCTGTGCTATTACATCCTAGGCACTACATCATGAATGCATCTCCTTAGGCCAAAAAAGGCAAAGGGGGTGAATCACCTTATCAATGGCTTCAGGGTTGAAAATTGCTAACCCTAGTTTTCTACTCTATCTATCTCTATCCGTAACTCTTTAGGCCATTTTTTGGCTAATACTAGTTTATGGTCGATCGTAAAATTGACTTGGAAACCCACGTGCAAACACCCAAACAGTTTCAGACTATCATTACCCCAAACACATCTAGGTTTCCTTCCACCTGGGATATCAATAATCATGCCAACATGAAAGTAGAATATGGTGTGTGCCAGTTTTAGTGTGACAATTGAAAATGACACGGGCCGTGCAAGGTCGTGCCGGTGCGGGATACACGACATGGCACAACCCGTTTGGCGTAGGCCACATGGTCTGACATGGGCCCTATAGAGTTGTGCCAGCATGGGCTATATGGGCTGCCGGCTGGAAACCCATTTTGAATTTCTTTGTGGGCACCACGTGTTGTTTAATGCGACTTATCGGTTGTAAAGACTTTTTACCTAGTTGAATGGTGCTGGCCGTATAATTTTCACACCCTGTGAGATGGTCTTCACATTTGGAACTTGAAATAATGAGGACCATGTGAAACAACACAATCCTCATCTATATTTAGACGTAGGAGTGAACTTGGGGTATGAGTATCACAGATGGACACGACCTAGGTTGAGGGTCTATGAAACGACATGTGTTGGCTGGCACAGACTATGATAGCCATCCCTGGCATAGGCCGTGCTAGGCTGGGTTGTCCCATGTTGGGCTTCGTGTCGTTTGGTCGATAGGCTGGCTAATTCTATTGGTTGGTGTTGTATTATGTTCTTGACCTTTTTGAGCTTCAATTCCTCATTTCCTTGCTCAATTACATCTACTACCAAGCATTTTAAGTCTGTGGCCTTCTATATACTACCATCCTCGCGAATGATCTTTAATATCTTCTGCCATTCTTGCGAATGACCTTCGAATATCTTCTACTACCCTCGCGGATGACCTTCCATAGAATGATGTAAAAATACTCATGAGTAACCTACTTGTAAGGTTACAAAGGAAAATCTAGGTGCTTGTGAATGCAAAGTGTTCATTCAATTAAGTCTACAAAACTCAAGATTTAGATAAGAAAATCAATAATGGTCATCTAAACCCTTTATTGTGTAAACCTAACTAAAAATAGCAATCAACCAAAAGAACATAATAATAAATGTGTCGAATGAATTGGTTAATGCATGCATAAATGTTTACATCACCACGACACAAAAAATTACAAGCAAACGAGACTATTACATTTTTAGAAGCAGATGCAGGTCCAAACCAAACTTCGCATGCTGATCCCATGGTTGTCTTAATGGTTATTGGAAACTACTAGGTGAGGAGAGTGTTCATCGATGATGGAAGTGGGTTTGAGGTGATGTTTGGAAACTTCTTTGACTAATTGGATATAGGTCGTAGAAATTTGAAAAATTCTGTTTCACCATTGTCGAGGTTTATGGGTAACCATACATACTTTGAGAGAGATCACTTTATCGGTACTAATGGCTGATGGAGATAAATGGGTGACAATAGACTATACCTTTGTAGTCATTGATGCATATTCACCTTACAATGTGATCCTCGATTGACTATGAATGTGCAAGGCTCGAGCTGTGTGGTTCACTTATCATTTGATGATGAAGTTTCCCACATAAATGGAGTGGTCGCTATTCGAGGGAACCAGGCAGTGGTAAAAAAATATAACCTTACAGCTATGAAAGGGGCAATAAAAGTAGCTTCAGTACATGGGGAAGTTTTTCCAGCTGACACAGAACAGCTTCCCATTCGAGAACTAGGTACGTTAGCTGTAGGGAAGTTGATGCCTAAGGATATTAAAGAGAAGTTGATGACTCTACTCGATGGGTATGGTGATGTATTTTCTTGGAGCACTTCCGATCTTACCGGGGTACCTTTGACGTTGGTAGTTCACAGGTTACATATTGACCCCTCGATAAAGCCAGTTAAGCAGAAAATGAGAGTGTTCGCTCCATAGAGGGCAGAAGCAGTTAAGGCAGGAGTGGAATAATTGCTCAAGTTAGGATTTATCGAAGAAGTACTTTACCAAAAATGGTTGGCTAACCCGGTGATGGTTCCGAAACATGATGGATCTTGGTTGATGTGCATTTATTTCACATATTTGAATAAGTATTGTCCCAAAGATAGCTATCATTTTCCATCGATCGACAAGTTGGTGGAAGCTATAGTTGGATATCATTTTATAGCCTTATTCGATGCTCACAAGGGATATCACCAGATATTGATGATAGAGGAGGATAAGGAGAAGACTTCATTCATTTCAGATGTGGGAACATTTTGCTATAAGAAACTGCAGTGGGGGCTTAAGAATGCAGGAGCAACTTACCAACGGCTGGTGGATAAGTTATTCAAAGAGTAGATAGGTAGAAACATGGAGATAAACTTGGATGATAATGTTCGTGAAGAGCAGGGATTATGCACACATCTAACGATATTTGAAAAGAAACCTTCGAGGAGCTTCATCGGTCGAATGTAAAACTAAATCTAGCCAAGTGTGTGATTGGAGTGGGAGGACAAAAGTTCTTGGGATTCATGGTGTCTGAGAGGGGCATTTATATTAACCCTGAGAAGGGCGAAGCCCTAATGAAAATGTGGAGTCCACATACATTGAAGGATGTTCAAAAACTTACTGGATCCCTCGCAGTCGATCCCTATCGAAGGGGGTAGAAAAACATATGCCTTTATTTAAAGTGCTTAGAAAGGTAACAAAAATTGAGTGGATCAAAAAAATGTAAGGAGGCATTCAGGGAGCTAAAGGAATATCTTAGAGTCTTACTGACGCTTATGAAACTAGAAAAGGGTGAGGTGTTCTAACTCTACATTTATGCTTCTCTTAAGGCCACTAGTGCAGTCTTGGGTAAGGATAAGGAGAGGCAGAAACATCCAATATACTTCATGAGTCAGGCTTTGCAGGTGTCTAAAATAAGGTACACAACCCTCAAAAGGTTAATATGGGTGCTGGTTCGTGCAATGCGACGGTTGCACCCTTATTTCCAGGGACATACCGTACTAATCATCTAATAAGGCAGATTATTTTTAAACCAAAGGCCTCAGGAAGAATGATGAAATGGGTTGTTAAGAATAGGGAGGTTTGGAAGTTGTATATTGATAGTTCTTAGCATCTAGGGTGGTAGTGGAGCAATAGTGTAGCTCAATAGCAACGAGGGGATTGAGTGCCCTTATGTGTTGCATTTTGAGTTTAAAGTTGCCAATAAAGATGCTGAGTACGAGGATTTAATTACTAGCCTTCGTCCAGCTAAGGTTCTCAAGGCTGAAAACCTGGAAATATTCAGTGACTCATAGATCGTGGTCTAGAAAGTCAAGGGGGAGTATGAGGCTAGAGAATGCAGCTTGTAGCGATGTTTGGAGGTAGTGATGCCTTTGCTAAATGGCTTTCAAACTTACACCTATACACAGGTGCCAAAAGAGGAGAACCATAAAACAGATTCTCCGATTAAGCTGGCTTCTTCGGATCTTGGAATTCAATGTCAAAATCTATTACTTATGGAAACCTTGAGTAAGCACATTTTTGAGGAACAGGCGGTGGAAGAATCTTGGATGATACTTATAATTAGCTACCTTCTAGATAGGGATCTGCCAGAAGGGGTCATCGAAGCAAGAGAGATAAAGTTGAAAGCTCCGAGGTATGTATTACAAGATAGAGCTATGTATCGATGAGGACAACTTCAGCCACTTCTTCAATGTGTCACTCCTTTTGAAGCAGACTATTTAATCAGGGAGGCTCATTAAGATATACTACTCCGTCCCACAATGATCTTCCGAAATGTAAATGACACAAAGATTAAGAAAGTGGGGGACAAAGGTTGAAAGTGGGGGACAAAATCTGAAAAGTGGGGGGACAAAGGTTGAAAAGTGATATTTTAGGTATGATTGTTAGAC
>JAULKM010044541.1:0-13015 GCA_032355605.1 Rubia tinctorum
TAAGTGATTTCTTAAGGTTAGTTGGAAGAGAGAGAATGAGAAAAATAATATATTTAATTGGTAAGAAACCGGTATCGGTTTCTACCACTGAACATGGTCTAAGAGTATGTACAGTGGTAAAACCACTCCCAAACTATTTCTATGGTTTTAATTCAATAAATAATCAATATTTCTCCTCCATCTCAACAATTCAAACCACAATCAAATCACTTCATTTTTTTCTTCACAATGGTTGAAACCACTTCATGGACCTCACTTGAAGTGACAATCCACTTCTAGATGTTTCGTACGTTCATGGAATCCTCGATTTTTAGCAATATGAAACACCAGTTAACAACCACAAAATAACTTCATAGGCACAGGATGAAACACACCAAGAGAGCGTAGTAAACTCTCTGACCATGTCAACTCACAAGTGGTAACCTGTGTGGTGTGGTAATCAACATTGGAAGAAGAGCGCGACACTGTGGGTTATTTCTCTATTTTCTTAGACACTAGTGACCGCCCAAGAAAAATAAGATAACCGGACAAAGAGCGACATGTTATTGGATAAAATGCCCAATCACTATCACAAAAGGCATTTAATTGCATATCACCAGGACGCAACAAAATTCCTTGATCTGGACTTCCTTCAATGTAGCGCAAAACTCTTATCACCACCTCTGAATGCTCAATAAGTGGATTACTCAAGAATTTAGCCAAGGTGTGTCCAATATAACTCAATTATGGTCTAGTGACGAACAAATACACTAGACGTTTAACCAAACGCCTATATTGATCAAGATTATGACAAGAAGTCCCCATTATGTATGCTAGATGATGATTATGCTCCATGGGGGTCTCAATAGGCTTACAACCAATCATTCCTGCTTCCTGAAGGATGTTCAAAGCATACATACGTTGAGAAAGGAACAAGCCTTTGTCTCTACGAGCCACTTCAATGCCCAAAAAGTACTTTAAAACACCTAGATCCTTTATCTGAAAACAAGAACTCAAATATCACTTCACTACAAGACACAAGACCTTTTACCTTGGTTCTACAGGACCTTTTACCTCAATTTTCAGTCCTGGAAGAACCGAGGTAAATACAGTTAGAGTAATAGGTATGTTTTTTTTACCTCGGTTCAAAACCGAGGTAAAAAAAAAATTTAACCTCGGTTTCCATTGACGTCAGTAGGTTATGTGACCGACGTCGGTCAATGGTAGTTGGTCAACCATGGTAGATCATACATGCAACATTGCAAAAATCGATGTCGGCTTCCACATTAAACCAACGTCGGCCAGAGCATGAAGACATGTGATGGGTTAAAAAAAGTGTGACCCCATTCACGTCAATGTTGTTCATATGAAAAGCGACGTCGTAGGTCATTTAAAGAAACATCGCGCATTGACATGGAACAATGATTAATACGATGTCATTTTATTTGGTCAATGTCGCTAAGAAGACTCGCTTCATGCGACGTCGATCCGTGTTGTTTCAGTTGTGAACTTATGTGAAATTGCAGATGAATCGGTTGGACATCGTTTCTCGTACACTATTATATTATTTAATATTTGATGACCCAAAAATCAATCGTCGATAACAACTATATTGTATTTACAAAAACCGGCATTACTAAAATACTAAAATAATGATTGTGCAATCAATAACTCTCATTTTCCTATTACAACATATACACATGTAACAATGGATGTACAAATTATAAAGGCGAGAGCGTACGACATAAATCTAAACATGGAATGCAAGAAAGCGACATTGCATGGTGAAAGGACCGAGGTCGTAGTATCCGAATGACAAGCGATGTCAGATATTCATACATGTTCCAGTCAGTTCCTGCCAATTATGACTTCGGTAACCATTCATTCTTATCTCGTACTTGACATTGCACTGACCGACGTTTCACATTCAACCTGTGTTCATACTAAAATTTGATTATTTTCCATAATCATCCCTTATATCAGCCTAAAAATCAATTCATAATATTTGGAACACAATCAATATACACTATATAGCATGTAACATAGTGAACATACTTAATGAAAATATTCAATCGTTGTAGAAGGTATGTTCATAAAAGTGCTAGATAAACATTGAATGGAGGGAAAAATACCTCAAATAATTTGAACCAAGAAATGCTCCATCCTAGGATACTTATTGATGTTTGGGAGAAGAGTAGATTGGGTTCTTGAGTCAAGTTGAAATGTTGTGAATAGAGGGGAAGGTGTGGAGTTGTGGTAGGAAGAAGTGCATTTTTTTGGAGATGAGAAATGAGACGAGGTGTGGTTTTGTTGCTGAATATAATATAAATGAGATGGGTTTGGGGAAAAATATGTTCAAAATTTTGGCTGAAAATTTTGTTTGCAGCCTGAAACTTCATTTCAACCGACATCGATTAAGTGTCGGTCAATGAATAGTTATAAGCGAACAATATGCAACGTCACTTATATAGGCCAAAGTATAATTTTTTATATTTGTTGTAAAAAACTCGCCATTAAGATTACAGGCCCTTCTGGTGACCTGTTTATGCCAAACAAGAATAAAATACTCCTGTACGTTCGAATAACAAATTGTTATCTCCAATTTCATATTTAGACTTCTCCCAATTCCTTGTAGGGACTTGAGTAAAACAAAATGAATAAATGCACTGGTAATCCCAAACTCAATTACGATATTTTTGAAAATAACCTTGGTCACCCATAGCTTATACACGTTATCGGTATTAGAGATGGTCGTCTTATCCCCAGTTTGACTTCAAGCAAATCTTCCCAAATGAACCTTGTATATATACTTAAGAGTAATCATCTTCGATATACTGCAGACCAAGTACTAGCACTCTTTTAGGAATTATGGACATGAAGAACATGGCAAATGAAATTTCATTTGATGCTATTTGGTGGAAATTATCATTCTCATATCGCTGATAGTAAGAGTTGGAACACATTGTTAAGAAAAAAAATGGACGATTAACCCGGTTCGCACCTCTGTTGGACAGTACGCATATTTTCCGTTCAGATGTAGAATGAAGAAGTGTAGTGAGCGTTCGAGGAAGTTAGAGGTCATAGCTTAGTTTTCTTAAAGTTTTGTCAAACACTGTCTGATGAGATTGAGGTCCCGTTCCATTGGCTAGAGCATGACAAAATCGGAACATTGCTCTCATGACTTGGTGAGTTAGATAAGGGGTATCTCCAATTTCACATTGCGACTTCACCCACTTTGTTGGAGGGACGTATTTAAAAAAAATTAATAGTTAATTGGCACACCCAAATTGGATTCCAATATTCATTCACAAGACCTTTTCTATCCCTATTCAAACTAATTAATGATCCTTGATAGTGATAATGAGACTGGCATGATCCCACTGAGACTTCCACAAAATCTTTCGAGTAGCCCTGCATACTAGTTATTGTCATATATTATATTATTAAATATAGGCCCCGTATATGAACTTTAGTAAAATTGATGGTTGGAATTTTCTTATCTTCTAAATTCTAAGAAAAACCTAAAATACGTTATTTCATCCAATTTTTGTGAGGTGGAATATATATTCCAAATTAACAACGCTCATAGTCTCGTGACCTTGATGCATAAGTCGTAACAACATGGTTGTGACAAGGTGATTTAGATTATTGGAAATATCCAATTTTGCACATTTTCTCCCCCGCCATCTAGGAGGGACCTAATTGTAAAAATAGAAAAGTTCACTGGTTGTGTTGAAATTGATTTTGATTGAACCAGACGTTAATAACGTTCATTGACATTTACAATATCAATTAATAATGTCTGATTAAATGTTTACCATTTTAAAGTCATTTATGTTGGTTTTGGTCAGACGCGAGCCCAGTTTATTTGCTAGTGGGCTTAATTATTCTAGCTCAATATATCCATGGCCGACGCTGGTAGTATGTTCGTAAATTTTTTCAAAGAATGACTTGCATGCGTTATCAGTTACGTAGTTGGTCTGACAGAGGCCCATTTGATAAACAAGTGGACTGAAATGGCTAGGGCCACAGTCAAACCAATCGATGTCACATTACCATCGGTAGCATATGCGAATTGTAGGCAACGTCGCATTGAGGGCATAATACACAAGGCTTGTAAAAACTATATATATGGATACCACCTCATAATCTACTTTAAACATTCAACTTTCCCTCGAATTCCACTAGTCATCCTGCCTAACCTCTCAAAAGGTATGGTTTCTACATGTGGTTAGTTTACATTTTTTTTTTCAATTTACTATTGATTTTTTTATGTATAATGTGTTTGAATGTGTTTTTTTTATTTAAGGATGTGTCTAGGGATTAGGGGTCATAGATTAGGTTATAGGGTGTTAAAATGTCAACTGGGTTGTGGCTAAATTGTTTTTGGTTTAGTTGCTCGTTGATTGCCTGTTTTCTGCTATTCTTAGAGTCTCTCTGTTCCATGAATGCGGCGTCGCCTATCAATCATTCCTCTTTTGGTTTGAGCGCCAAGTGTGTGACGTCGGTTGTTCATAATTTCTCTAGGTCATGTTGCATATGACGTCGCACTTTTATCGATTAGCCATTCAGTTTAGCCGATCCGTGTGTGACATCCCTTTCTCATAAATATATCATTTGATCTAGCATATGACATCACATACTTATTGGATAACCATTCGATTATACCGATCTGTATGCGACTTTGCTTATTAATAATTTCTGCAGTTTACATAGTGTGTGACGTCGCATACGAATCGGTTAACCATTCTATTTTACCGACCCATGTGTGAGTTTCCTCAGACATGTCACATTCATATATTAATTGATTAACAGTGAATTGATTTGTAATAAATCATTAAAATATAAATTTCAGAAATTATGTCTAGCAGTGTTAGTTCGCACCACTCCCCCATTGTGGTGAGCGCTTTAATTTTTACATTTAAATTTCTTTTACTAGATTGTATTATCAATATTCAAATTTAATTTATAAATATTTCCTTCATTAACAGATCTGTAGCGATTCGGGCGATGAACATCTGCGAACTATATTTGGCAACATCCTTCCTTATTTCATTCACACCTTGACGCGGACAAACTTCCCCCAAGTAATCCCTGTTACATATTTTAAAAATATTTTCATAAATATTTTCTATACTTTACTTTCATATTAACTGAACATGATTTTTTTGTTTAAAATCCTGTACGTCCCTAGCCAGATTGTAGAGCTCCTATTGCTGTACAAGTTGCCTACTGTGCTCAGGTTCAACGGAAGGGAATATCACATGTATTACTTGGGGAACAGGAGGCTGAAGAATCTTACGCTGAAGGGTTTTGAGCAGTTTCTTATTGGTGAGGAACTCACAATAAGGTACACACTATACTTCGAGCTGGTAAATGGTGCCGGCCCTGTAGTTTTCGATGTTAAAGTTCTTCCCTATTGATATTAATTGTGTTAATTCGTATTTCGAACAAGATTATTTTTGGTGTATTACGATATTTAATCTTTATTTAATATTCTTTTGTTACCTGTGTTATTTAATGTTAATCAATCTCTAGTATTTAACCTAACATACGCACAAAGTTTTAATTATAGTACCAGTAACAAAACTAAAAAAAATCTAAAGCCTTGTTGCAATCAGTTTTGAACAAGCAAATTTTTGTTGCGAAATTTTTGTTTGGACTAATTACCGAAATAAACTCGAACTGTTGACCGGATGCTTGGTGGGATGAAATTTTTTGGCCCACCAGAGTCTGCGATGTCGCCAACAGGTTGACAACATGTCGCCTCATGAACCAACAACTATGAGATGTTGCATTTATCAAGGCAGACAGCACAATGGTTCGAAACGACGTTGTTTCAAAATGGGTATAAATAAGGACACCCTGAAAATCAATTCAACCATTTAGTCACAAGTTTCCCACAAATTCCAACAGTCTCCAGTTTCCTCCTCATCTTCTCTACTCTTTCAAAAATGTGTGTTCTTCCCTATCTCCGTACACCTAAAATTTTGAATTATTACTTTAAAATGTCAGATGAGTGGTCTGTGAATGTGTTTTTATTTTTTGAATATCTAGTTTTGTCTCGGATTTATGAGAGTGTGAACTTTTGTTTGTTTGTTGGCAAAGGTTTTTTGTTTCGTATGATATTGATTATGCTTCATTTTGTCCTATTCTATGTGTTTCTTCCCGTAGATTCCTCTGATATATACGACTTTGCTCATGTGTACTCCACAAATTATTTCATGCGATTATAGTGCGACTTCACATATTCTTATTTCCATTATCTTATCTTTAAGTTTGTGACATTGCACTATTATCGGGTGTTCTTCAACTTTAACAAAATGTTACCGACGTCGCATAATGGCATCTAATTGCACAATTGTTACGCATATTCGAGTTTGGTCTAGTTTAGGTCTTATCTTGGGTCTAACCGATCACTATGTGAGTCTCACATACATGTCGGCCATCCCACTGGTTTGGGCCGACATGCACCTGGGACAGCATGTCCGACGTCGTACGTTGTACTCCATTGGGCACTTAACATTTTCCCTTTTGATGTTGTACTGATGGCTAGTGAAGGATCGTCTAATTTACCATTTTTAAGGTCTTTCACCAATGTACATATATATTTACTACTTAACACATCTTCACACTTTATATATAACAACTAATTACTTTTTTGTTTTCGTACAGTTCACCGCACAACGTCGAACCTCTGAGCCTGTTTAGTTTTACTTCAACCATCATGCGATGACTCTTGATAGCCAACATTTCCCCTGCACTCTCAAGCAGCAGAACTTTGGGAAAACCCTACATTGGTAATGTTTTTTAAATAAATTTTATTTTTTGATGCACACACACACACACACACATATATATATATGCATATTTATAATTAATTTTTTTCTGTGACTCAGTACATCCCGTGTGAGATTGTACCACTCTTACTGACTAAGAAGACTCCCGTAGTACTGAGGTGTTACAGGACAGTTGCGTATGACTTACTCGAGTAAGGTAGAATCAATGCCCTTACCCCCAAAGGGTTTCGGTGAATTATTTAGGGGAAATAACCTATGCATCGGGGACACTTTGTTCTTCGAGGTGCTACAAGTTGGGGAGGACAATCATCTTCAAGGTCATCATTGTCTGTGGTGATTGAGTTTATTGTTTTTTTCACTATTGTTGGAACTTAGACAACTCGTATTTGAATTTATGTAAAACTCGTATGGACATTTTCATGACCTGTTTTTAAATTATCTAATATCTCTTTTGAACATTAAATAATTGATTGTGTTAATCTGCGATTTGATTTGTGCACAATTTTATAAAACCGTTTTTATAATTCTATGATTAAAAACCATTGAACAAAGGGTGTATTGGACGTTTGCGATAGTTAATTATGATTTATATGGTGTTTGTAACACAACGATTGCTAGTTACTGTAATGCCTAATTGTCCTTTTACATACCCCAAAATTGATCGTAATGATGGGATATTGGGAGGATAGGGACACTGAAACTAGGAGAAGCGCACGACCACCATCTTTTGTTTTCATTTTCCCTAACACCATGAAATTCATTACTTTAACGTATCTTTTACATAACTGTGACTTTGATAGTCAATCGGAACCCATGTCGGTGCAAACGAAGTTTAATGCAAAATCGGTCCAACTACTAGAATGACATGTGTGACATCGCACATGTTTCGGTAACATTATTTACTTCAATTTTTTTTACCTTTTACTTCAGTTCCCATAACAACCAAGGTAAAAAATCAATTATTTACCTCAATTTTTTAAAACCAGGTAAATAATTTTTTTACTTCGAAAAAAACCAAGGTAAAAGGGGCAAAGTAATATGTCATTTTTCTTGTAGGGCTTGAAGCGACCAATCACATCATTATAAGATCCAACGATGATCAAATCATCCGCGTAAACAAGAAGGTGCAAAGATACATCACCCTCTTGATAATAGAACAAGGAATAATATGTATAAGGCTGAATAAAACCAAACATTCTCGATGAATCTGACAACTTAGCATACCATTGTCAAGGATCTTGACGCAATCGATACAAAGACTTACGTAACTGACATACTTTGCTTGGATGAGGACTGTGATACCCGGGAGGAAGCTGCATGTAGACTTGTTTTTCTAAATTACTGTGTGAAAAGGCATTGCACACATCCATCTGATGTAAACCCCAGTTTTTTCGACGGTAACTGCAAGAAAAAGATGTACCGTTCCCATTTTAGCAATTGGAGTAAACATTTCATTGTAATCAATACCTTCTACTAGATGATTCTTAAACACAACAAGACGCCCTTTCAGACATTCAACATCACTGGTGGATGTATATTTGGTTATGTATACCCAACCAATGCCAATCGCCTCCTTCCCTGGAGGAAAATCTTCTAGAGTCCATGTACCATTTCTTTCTAGATCGCCAATTTTTTTTAATATCCTTTTGCCAACCCAAACTTTCATCACCTCTTTGAAAGAAGTGGGATCCTTTTGTTTTGTAAATGATGCTAAAAAGTGTTTATGTCTCACAGAAAATTTGTTATAATCAGCATAACAACCTATATTAATTTTTTTACCAGAGGAACCAAATTAAGGAGCTGAAGTAGCAGGGTAGAGAATGGGTTTTATCTATCTTACAATAGTATTAGTAACATATATCCTCAAAGTTGTGTAGACAGAACACAAGAACGATGTCCTCAATCAAGCAACTCATTCTCGGAAATAGGTGTTATGACACACGTCTCTGCATCACTCCCCCTCAAAGACGAACTAGTACTATCCAGCAAAGGACCAATGCTACTATCCACACGGACTCCATCACTCATAGATGTAGGAGCAACATCATGTGTGAGAACGGATACACTGGAGCCCAACTCACGCTCATTTGGGCAGCTCAAATCATGTGAATCACCATCATCATAAACAAGGGAGAATCATAGTGTTGTATCAAATTATGGGCCATCATTTTGAGTGTTGTCTTCCGTTATTTTTGCAGTTTTCAAGTTAAGGGCGTTGTTGTGAATCACCTTTTTGTAAGATTATCATTTTATTTCAAATTAAGTACCTTGGTGAGGAAAATTATGAATAAAATTTCAAACCCTTGGAAGAAATTCATGACAGTAGGACTCTTAATATGATGGTAAAGGAATTGCAACATTTATTTTAACCCACTACCATGAGATATATGTACTTTAAGATACATATTTTGTAATCAACATTCAGTTTAATGCCCATAAATAGTTTCGAAGCCATGTGGATTTGTATTAAAGACTGAGTATAATGTTAGACTTCACTTCAAGAGTATTTTTTTAACATGTATGTGTTGAATGTTTTGATGACACTATTTTATATGTGTATGAGTTCTCCTTATCAGCAGAGCTCTGTCATATTTTATTTTTTGACGGTTGTGATAGGATTCCTTTTCACTGGAAAGAGAAACAAATGTAATTTATGATAGATGTCGGTTGTATGGCAATCGGGTGTCAATTCAACCAAAACTGGTCGACCGGCATCGCTTATGTTGTCACCAAACTCCAGATTAAACTTAAACTTTTTGGCCAATGTTGGTCACCGCCTTAATCGATGTCGGCCGCGGTGTCAGCCAAAATCATAAATCTGTTTAATGATAGGTGGTGATGATGTTATCGGTTTCTACATATATTGGTTATGCGCCTCGACGTCGGTAATATGGCACATGGACCGACATCGATCGCCTATTGGTGGCCGGTGTCGGTCAAACTATTTACATAATTTATTTTTTAAGAAAAGTTGAGGTAAATATAAGTTTTATCTCGTTTGTGAACCGAGTTAAAAATTAGAATTCTTCCTGCAGTTCCTTTTTACCTCAATTAATTTCAAGAAAAAATCGAGGTAAAAATCCCTTTAGAATCAAAGTAAAAAAATCCAATTTCTTGTTACTGGTGGAGAAGAGGTGATTAAAGGCATGCAATCCAAGACGGTTCTTGAGGAATCACCTTTAATTAGGACCAAATTAGGTTTTGCATTGGGAACTCCCTGCCAAACATTATAAAGGCGGTTTTCAATTGATTAAAAGCGGTTCCATCTTAAATGAAAATCGGCCAAACATACATATGAATAAAAATCAATCATTTCTCAAACAGTTCCCAACCCCCTAGTTTTTTTCATTACTCAACTCCTTAGCTTTTACTGCTCTCACCCTCACGCTTCTCTCTTCCGTCACACCTCCACTCTTCCTCCCCCCTCACTCCGCCGCCCCGCCTTCACCTCACACTCCGCCTCTCGCTCCCTTTTGTCGCACCACCTCTTGCCTGGAGAAGCCCACAGTGCGGGAGAAGGCCATCGCGCCTAGAGAAGCCCACTGTGTTGTCGCATCGCTGGGAGATCGTCACCGTACCTCTCAAAGATGTAATTTTTAAGCCCTTATTGCTTACTAACTACAACTACATAGCTAGTGGCAAGTCAGGATCGTCCACAGAGACAGGAAATATTCTCAAGTGTTTGTTAATAAAATGGTAAATACTACGCTAGATATATAAATATTCATATATATATATAAACACATAAAGATGGGGTTTTGGTTTTGCTTTTCTAAGTTAAAAATTTAAAGACAAGTTAAACTAACAAAGCATAAAATAACTAAAATGAGATTAAGTATGAATTACGGAGTCTTGGGGGCAATTGACTTACACTTCCAAACCTTCTATCTATCATTGAACATATAACCTATTTAACACCTTTACTAGTTGTGAAGATAAATCTTCCATTCTTCTTTGATAGTAGTTTACTAGAGTGAATTCGACATCTATAGCTAAACCTCATTAATGAACCCTTTAGTCATTCAACGCCTACATGTATCCCATTAATGGCATTAAGCTCAAAGAATCAACAAGCTTGGTAACACTTATAAACACTATAATGTGTCTAAGAATTAAACCAATTCATGCATTTACACAAGATTAGCCAAGAACGTTCAACGCACATTGACTTCTATCATTTGCTACACAAATAAACATGACAAAGAATTCAACATCACCACATTTACTTAGCACTCATCAAATCACCAATAACATTAGAAGACCTAAATCATACTTTTGGATTTCATATCATAGAGGGAAGAATTAATTACTTTCTTCAAACTCTAACACAATATCACACAAGCATTTCATATACTCAAACTTCAAATATCATAAATGAATTCAACAATCCATTAAAACACAATAAATGCACAATAGATAAAGAATTAAATAGCTTATAAACAATTCTCAAGACATTGGTTTGGAAGCCTAATCAATTGCTCCCAAGGTTATGTTTAGCTACTAAAGTACATACTAATCAACAAAAGAAAATCAAACATGGATTCAAGATGAAACTAGGGTAGAAAAAGGAAGAAATCTAGGGTTTCCGCAGTGGAAATCGGGAGAAAA
Source organism: Rubia tinctorum (assembly GCA_032355605.1). NCBI lineage: Eukaryota > Viridiplantae > Streptophyta > Magnoliopsida > Gentianales > Rubiaceae > Rubia > Rubia tinctorum. The sequence continues at coordinate 11,388 of JAULKM010044541.1, forward strand.
AGGTGATGAGTATTTATAGTACAAAAATCCCAAAAAGTAAATATGGGCATGTGGCCGTCGCGAGTGTACTCTGCCCTCAAGTGATTTAATCTCTTTGGTCTTCATGTAGTCTTCTCTTCTTCCTTTCTCTGGATCTTCAAAAGTCTTCATAGTTTTCAAAATGGAGTCTTCAAGGTCTTCAAATATTCAACAATTATCTCGTCTCACGAAATTCTTTTTACAAGTGACAAAAGTGATAAAGTCGCTCTCAACTCTAACAATAGGAATTCAAGGTAAAATAGAGTATCCAAAACATAAAAGTCTACCAAAATGCGTACAAAAGATCCCAAAATAACTATATAAAACGGACACACCAATAAGCCAACGGAAAGACGGGGTTTAATTAGAATAATAAAAGAAAAAGGTTTTAGTTGCAATATTAAAAATTTATTATGCAATGTACAGTAGTTATAAACTTTGTAACCCAATTCATGCAAACCGAAATTTTTATCTGCATTTCTTCTAATTTGCAGTTTAAACCTTGGTCTTTCCATGACTTATGGAAATACTGTCTTTCAAGAGACGGACTCTTATATTTATTATCAAAATGAAAAATAAATAAATAAAATTAATGGTTATTATATTAATAAAAGTATTAAAATATATTGATGTCACAACATAATACAATCTCCATCCCTTATACCTAATACACTTTCTTTCTTTCTTTCATAGTTAATTTTTTATATTTGTGTACTTTTTTGTTTTTAGAAATATATTTTTATCCACTTATTTTATAAACCTATATCAAATTTTGGATTGAAGAACTATCGGAAATAAGATTTCAACAACAAACTTTTGGATTTGGGTCAGTGTTTTATGAATTTGAGGAAGCGGAATTTTGGTTTTTTTAAAATTCAATTGGATTTTGAAATATTTTGAAATATTTTAAAAATAAAGAGAAGATGATGCATTCACTGAATGCTTCCTCTAATTCATTTTTTTCTTTTATTCTACTAATTTCCAAGGTAAAAGAAATAGGAAAAAAATAGAAACACATTTAGCGAATGCATCCTCGCAATTTGCTTTCGGGTTTAGTTTCATCCTACTTGCATCCGGGTGGAATTAATTCAACCCTAAAAGATATAGAGCCCGTCTCTTGAAAGACGGTCTTTCCATAACTTATGGAAAGATCAAGGTTTAAACTGTAAATTTGAAGAAATTAAAATATAATTTTTGGGTTGTATTAATCGGGTCATAAATCTATCACTCCTAAATGTTGCATAATAAAATTTCAATATTGCAACTAAATTTTTTTACCTTTCTATAATTTTAATTCAACCCCATCTTTTCATATGCCTATGGAAAGACAGTTTCTACCAATATTTTGTCAAAGATATATTAAAAAATCATTTATGCACAAGCCTCACTTATCTTGCACTAGATGCAAACAGATTTTGAAGAAAATTTATGTGCATTCACTTTCTCTCATTGCCTCACTAAACAATAAACAAAATCAACCGCAACAAGAAAGAATCAGTGTGATTGTGTTCTCTTATTATTTTAATTAAAAAGTACATTTTGGTTTAAATTTATGATTTTTTGAAAAATAAACCTTGTGCAAACTTTGTGTAAAATGGTGCAAATAGTTC
>JAULKM010044550.1:0-13015 GCA_032355605.1 Rubia tinctorum
GTACCCTGCGGGCTAGACGCTTATAAGTCGAGTTGAGTGTACCCTGCGGGCTAGACGCTGCAATTCGTGCAACACAAATGGGTTGGGCGAGATCTCCATTTGGTTAAAGATCCAATTTTTCGCAATCCAGAGTCTTCGCAAGGAGACTCATATCAAACATCAAAGGGTTGATTCTTTTAGATAAAAGAAAAATACCAGATATAAGCCTGCAAATATAACTTGGAATAGATGCTGCTGATGTTTATTGCTTTGGTCTGCAGGTATTGGGAACATAGAATGCCTAAGAAAGACTTAACCTCATTGATATTCAATAAGTCTAATGCGTATGTATCGGCCCAACGTGCAAAATGTTCAAGTTGGGTGTCAAAGATGGGTAAAACGATGGTGGATATCCGCTACGATAGTTGGCATGAAGTTCCCAAAGAATACAAAGCCACTTTATGGATGGAATGCAAGGTAGATTTAGTGAATTTTAATTTCCAAATTTTCATCCCCTATTATAAATGTGTCTCCGTCATTAACCCTAAGTAGGTCAAAATCATCACAAAGGCCATTTTACATCAAATCACCGGACATGGATGATTTGAGGAGGAAGGCTATATTGATGATGCCATAGAGTTTGCGTCAACATAAATACAATTCGTCAAGGGACTTCTTTTTTAGTGATAAGAGGGGTGATCGCCAGTGGCTAACTTACACTCACATTCAAACAGAGAGTTGGGAGATCCACAAAAGAAGGGCATTGGGGAACAAGGATGATGTTAGCAATAAGAATTTCTTAATATTTATGAGTTTAGATTATCATGTCTATAGTGATTACATAAATATAACTTCCTAACTTAGGGTACGAGGGAAGAAACACAAAAAAAATTCCACAAAGCATAAAATTCATCACCGATTGAGTTGTGGGGGTTATGCTTTGGTGTCAATTGACCTAGTGAAACATCTTTTTGAAGCAGTTGTGCGAATTGCGATAGAGGGTGGGATGACCGAAGAGGAGACAATGGCTTCTGTGTAACCAATCAATTTTGATGACATTGAAAGGCCTGATATCTTCCTCAAAGGCTGAAAAAACAAAGATAGGGTTTATATGAAAGATGAAGAAAAAAGGATTGCGGAAAGAATTGTAAGCAAAAACTTTATTGAATATATTTCTATTTTTTAAACTTTTTTCTTAATCATGTATTATAATTTACCTACCACTATATGTAGTAAAAAGTGACAAATGATCAATTACAAGGGAAATTCATTCCAAACAACAACCATGACATACTTTGTGAAGAAACCAAAAATCCAACCACCTGGGGCGTGCTAGTGGTGTGGGATCATTGATGACCCAACGGTAGGCGTTCAGAACTATAAGGTCCCATGATGAGGCTCAACCCTCAAGAGTCCACATCCTACCAACAAAAAATCTTCTTCAAGACACGAATTGAGCAACAAGGAATCCTCATTCGTAGGTTGATCTGACACACCAGGCTCGTTCTTCTGAACAACTTATATGATTTGACTCCCAATTGGACCCCGCTATATAGGGGGTTGTGCCATTCTCCGGGGGATATTGAGATGAATCGAGAGGCTATTTTTTCAAAAGAAGCCGGTTGCAAGAATCGAGCAACAATTGTTCAAGTCGACAATGCCTTGCAATCTACCGATAATAAGGTATATATTTAAATTTCTCCCCCGTGTGATAATAGCAATGTAATAACTTTTTACATTAACAAATGGTGTGGTGGGAATATAGAAACCACTCTTGTGTGAGCTATATATTGATCAAGGCTTTGGTGGTCAATCACTACATGTGGCCCAAGGAGTTCTGCATCAGATGATGAAACACCATCACTCCGTGCCTATGGCTGAGGGTATTTCTAGGGTTTTGTTGGAGGATCTGTTGGTGTTGGGTGCCCTTTTCTATCACAAATGGAGAATATAAGAAGGTTGATCCCTCAAGGGGACTGTTTCTACTTTGACCTCACAGACTTATTTATGCCGATCATATAATGGATCAACACTTGAAGGAAACATGGCCTGCATCACCTAAACTGGTGAAAACCATGCCAAGATCCCTCAAACCAACACCTAAATCGTGCTCGACAACACCCATGAAGGTTAGACCTCCAATTACAAGAGCACAAGTCCTTTGAGACTCACAACACTTCGTGCATGTCCTGTACAATTGGCTATAACCGCATGATCAAAACTCAAAATACTCATTCTTGGGAAATAACAGTGTGTTTCAGATGCAAAGGAGATCAAGGCATTTTGGAGTGATTTTGAAGATCTTTGGAGATGTGAGCTAATCAATCATACGATCATGTCCATTTACACCTTTTGAGATATTTCAATAATTTTTAGTTAAATTCACTGTTACATTTACTTCAATGCACAATGAAACAAATGACATTTTGTTGGTAAGTATATTTCACCCATAATCAAAAGAAATGATGGATTGGTTACACGTGCCTGACGTCGATTCAAGAAATTGGTTGCACTAAGAAGATAGGATCGACTACATTCGTAAGAGTCTAGGGGGACATTTTAAGAAGTTTTTCATTGTGCCATACATTGAAAGGTTATACTAAGTTTTTTCGATTACATTACAAGCAACAAAACACTAATTTCATTGATAATTTACCTTTTCTTATACAGGGACAGTTAGAAACTTGTTTTGATTGTACTCGCCGACAACAACTTGTATTAGATGGATCCCTTGCACTTCCAACCGTCAGACGCATTTGTTGAGATTTTGGAATTGGTGATGAAGGACAATAGTGACCAAAATAATTCAAATTTGGAGGTGGTCGAAATCATGGTGGACTATGAACATTATTTTTCAATTAATATTACTTAATGGATATTATAATTTATTTATAGATTTCATGTTAATTTCAATCAGTATAAGAAGCAGGCGCAAACTTAGGAGTGTTTATATTACGTCATGTTATATGCTGCTTAGTGCATTCAAGAGGTAAAAAATGACTTATTTCAAATTGATAAGGTACATGTACAAATGTTTCTAGCAAGCAGTGTAACTAAGCTTTCTTGTATTTTCTAATAAGTAGTTATTGACAAATTTTCTTGAAGGAATCGAAGCCTTACTCCCAAGATGATATCAACACCGTTCAAAATATTTTATCTAGGCTTCTAATACTAAATTGGTCAGCATCTCTAGAAAATATGGATATTGCTAAAGCAACAAATTTGGGAAAATAATGTAGCTTTGAACTATTGGAATAGATTCCTAGTGTTTCCTATTCCTATCTATAGATTATTTTTTGGTTTGCATTATCTATAGATTTTTGTGAATATGTAAGAAACTATAATGTATTGTTGTGTATTTGCTGTTGTAGTTTGAGGCCTTTTTTGTACCGGAGAAATGAAATAGAAATATGTATTGACCAAAAGAATAGAACATGTTTTCGAATTTGGAAACTTTTCATTCTATTTCACATAGTCATGATTACTATTTCCGAGCTTGGAAACATAAGGTATGAAACAATTCAAACTCGTAAATAATTCTCATTGAGGCTAAAATTGAGTAATTGTTTTACAGAATGAGAACAGAAACTGGACAGGAGCTCGGAAACAAAGAAGGTATTACTGAAGGGTAGATATGACAGTTTACGAATTCAAAAACTCATGATTTTCGAGTCTGGAAACAATAGTCAAGGTACGAGGGATGCTAGAACATTCTGAACTCAGAAAGATTTAAAGGTAGTTTTAGTGTGTCTTTAAAGGCAGTTTTTAACCGCCTTCGTTGACAATTTAAAGGAAATTTTTTTAACCGCCTTCTTTTGATGGACAATGAAAGGCAGGGCCAAAGAAGGCACATTGAAAGTGCCTTTAATCGCCCCCCCTATGCTAGTCATCCTTTACATCAAGATCCACATGGACTTTATTAGGGTGATGCATCCGAAGTTCAACAAAGAAGATGATACGTCTATATTATAGGATGATTTTGTGATCTTTTATACTCAGTTTGGTATGCTTTTGTGCTTTGGATGCTCCATTTTACTTTGAAATTCTATTACTAGAGTTAAGAGCGACTTTAGCGCTCTTATCAATTTTAATAAGGATTTTGTGAGATGAGGTAATCGTTGGAAGATTTTAAACCATGAAGACTACATTTTAAGACAATGAAGACCTCGAAGACCTGAAGAAGGGAGGAGGAGACAACTACACTTAGACAAAAAAGAAGACAACATGTGAGGGCAGCTTACTCTACCTGTCGAGAGTCACGACACATGTGTCGCGAGTCGCGATGGGCCTTTGCCCTGATCTGATGTTTGGATTTTTTTAATATAAATATTCTCTCATATACTCCCCTTCCCAGCAAATTTTCCTTGCCCGATTTTTTAGCTATAAACCCTATTTTTCTTTCATTTTCATCTTTCTTTCTTCTTGATTTTATGTTTGAATTGCTATTGTTGTTTAGTATGGATTCTAGTAACTAAACTTAGTCTTAGGAGCAATTAATTAAGGCTTCCAAGCCCATGTCTTAAGAACTTTGTATGAAGCTATTTAATGCTTTGCTATTGTGTATTTATTTTGCTTGAATTTGGTTGAATACATTAATGGTATTGGAAGTTTGAGTACATGAATTGATTGTATGATTACTTGTTAGGGTTTGGAAAAAATAGCTAATTCTCCTTTCTTTTGATATGAAATCCAAAGGCATGATTTATAGCTTCTAATATGGTTGATGATTTGATAAATGCTAGATAAATGCGATAATGTGAATTTCGTTATTATGTTTGTTTTGGGTATGAAATAGGAGAAGTTAATGAACGTTGAACGTTCTTTACTAATCTTGTGTAAATGCATGAATTGGTTCAATGCTTAGTCACGGTGTAATGTTTATAAGTGTTACCAACCTTGTTGATTCTTTGTTCTTAATGCTGCTAATGGGATACCTTTAGGTGTTGTTCGACTAAAGGATTCATTAGTGAGGTTTAGAAGGTGATGTCGAATTCACTCTTTTAAACTACTATCAAAGAAGGATAGAAGATTTATCTTCACAACAAGTAGTAAAAGTATTGAATAAGTTGTATAGTTCAATGATAGATAAGATGTTTGGAAGTAGAAATCAATTGCGCCCAAGGTCCCGTAAGTTGTGTTTAAACTCTTCTTATTAGTTATTTCATATTTAGTAAATTCACATTGCTTACTAGTTGACTTTTCTTTAAATTGATGACTTAGAAAAACCAACCCAAAACCCCCCCTCCTTACAAGCTTTTATATTTATGCATATCTTTATATCTAGCGTAGTATTCACCGAAGATCCCTCTTCTTTGTGAACGACCCCGATTTTCAATTATCTACTTAATTGTATTTAGGAAGCATTCAGGGCTTATAAATTGTAACTTTGAGAGGTACGAAGATGACCTCCCAAATTTTGGTGCCGTTTTTGGGGAAGAGGCGTATATTTTTAAGTGTTTGAGAATATTATGTGTGGATATGTGCTAGTTGTGAATATTTATTAGTTTACTTTTATTTGGTTTTTATTTGATTTTTTTTTGGGCTTGGAGACGTATTGTTCAAGTTCTTGGTGTATGATTCATACTCGGTCCTCTTCATAAGAAGCCCTACACTACGACCCCGAGTTAGAGTTAAACTTGAAAAGGTTTAGGAGGTTTTCTTTGGAAAGTTGAATAACAACCCTCCTAGTGACCATTTTGCAGAACCTTCAATCTCCATGGATCATGACGAGAACCATGAAGAGGAATTTTCGGGAGGAGGACCTCAACACCCTCATAATGGGAGGAACATCCCGTTGAGACACATTTTGTTGAGGGAGGTCATGACTCCCAATCTAGAGAACCAACCGATGTGCATCACCTATATGGCAGTTGGAGCTAATGGGCATTTCGAATTGAAGTTTGGATTGATACACTTGCTACCGTCCTTTCTTGGTAGGAAAGGGGAAGATCCCAACAAACACCTCTTTGATTTTTATATGGTTTGTAGTGGGATGCTTCCCGAAGGGGTGAATGAGGAGCTTTACATGTTGAAGGCCTTCCCGTTTTGATTGCGAGATGCCGTAAGGGATTGACTCCAATATCTTCCACCCAAGAACATCAACTTATGGATTGAATTGAAGATGAATTTTCTTTCAAAATACTTCCCGGCTTCAAAATCTGCCATCTTAAAGAAGGATATAAGAAACATTATCCAATGCCACGGGGAGTCATTCTATGACTTTTGGGAGAGGTTCAATAGCCTTTTTCTAGTTGTCCATATTATGGCTATTCGGATGAGGATTTGGTCTACTATTTCTATAATGGTCTTCTTGATCAAGATCAAAGGCTAATAAGGGGAGCTTGTAATGGTTCTCTTGAGAACAAGTCTTTTAGGGAAGCTATGGAGCTCTACGAGGAGCTAGCCGAAGAGTCGAGAAATTTTAGCTCGAGAGCTGATTTGAGAAGGCAAAATCCCAAAAATGCAAGTGCTTATTCCAACCATGGAAAACTTGAATATCAAGTATCGAATCTCACCTATATGGTTAAGACATTGATGACACAATCCGGAGAAACCTCATGTGAAATCTTGTGAGATATTCTCTTCTCTGCATCCTACGAACGCATGTCCTACTTTGCAAGAGGATTATATAGAGGAGGTGAGTACTATGGGATATCAAGGAGGCCAATGGTACTAAAATCAAGGGTACCAAGGACATCAAGGCGGCTATCAAGGAGGTGTAGGCTACCCAAATTGACCTTACAACGTGGCCAACCAAGTCCACCCAAATCTTCGATAAGGGAATGCACAAGGTGACCAAAATGTTCAACCATACTGCCTTCCTCAACAACAATATCGGCCACCACAACCTCAATACCAAATGCTTAGTGATAACCCCATAATCAAGGTGAAAGTTCGAGGATCACAAATGAGACATTGGGAAATTGACCATATGTGTGGACAATACCGAGAAACACCAAGAGAAGATCGACTCTAGCATTAAAAACCTAGAGACTCAAGTGAGCCAAATGGCTCAAATCTTAAATCGAATGGTGGCAAGAGATTCCAGAAAACTTCCTTCTCAACCAGAGTTTAACCCTAAAAAAATGCAAGTGATATCACTTTGAGAAATGGTAAAGAGTTGCACTTCCTGGGAGGATGAAGTCATTGAAAATGAACCCTTTGTGGTTGAAGTATTTGAGAAGGATTTGAAGGAAGAGGTCGAGAAAGTGGCCAATGACAATGTGAGGAAGGGAAAGGAGAAGGAAGTGGAGATCACCATTGACCAATCAACATCCATTCTCGAGCCTTCATCCTCTCCTCACAAGAGAGCAAAAATGGTGGAGATCCATCCACATGTGCCAGAACCGGCATATATGAAGGCTTTGAAAGACAAACGGAGGAAGGAAGACAACAAGGACATCTACAAATTCTATCGTAGATGTGAGGTAAATATTCCTCTTTTGAATGCTATTGAACAAATTCCTAGTTATGCTAAATTTCTTAAGGAATTATGTGTTGTGAATAGAAAAAAAAGTGCCAAAATAAGCAAAAGAAAGGGGAAAATGAGCTTGTCTCCACTTTGTGTCAAAGGGAGTTACCTCCAAAATGTAGAGATCTTGGTATGTTCACTATCTCTTGTATGATAGGAAACACACACTTTGAAAAATCCATTCTTGATCTAGGTGCATCCATAAATGTGATTCCTAACTCTTTGGGTACTTTGCATAAAATCGGGGTGGTTATCCAATTAGCCGATCGTTCTATTGCATACCCTAAACGTATTGTCGAGGATGTGTTAGCTAAGGTGTCCTTAATATTCACGCGTGAATATTTCTATGTCCTTGACATGGAGCATGATTAACATGCCGCATCGATTTTGTTGTGGACTCCATTTTTGAAAACTTCGAGGACAAGGATTGATGTGCATAATGGTACCCTCATCATGGAATTTGATGGAATTAAAATAGAATTTAACATAAATGACTCTATGAAGTATCCTAATGAAGAATATTCTTGTCATGCTTTAGATGTTGTTGATTATGTTGTGCAAGATGTTTTTTGAATTAAGTGGTGATGATTCCTTGTTAGTTTCTTTAGAATGTGATAGTCAAAATGCATATGATGTGTATTCTATGAGCACTAACTTAAAGGAAAGATTTTAGGGCTTGAATGAGCTTCAAAAGATAAGTTTGAACCCTCCTCCTCTACCCTTAGATAAATCCAAGAAACCGGAACTCTTGCCATCAATGGTGAAAGCCCCGGTGATTGAGCTTAAACCGTTACCAAGTGACCTTAAGTATGCATTTCTTGGGGGAGAGGAAACACTCCCAGTTATCATTTCTAGTAAACTTACCCAAGAGTAAGAGGAGAAGCTAATGGGGGGTTTTGCGGGAAAACAAGGAAGCAATTGGATAGACCATTGCCGACATCAAAGACATAAGCCCATCCACTTGCATGCAGCAAATATTTTTAGAAGATGATGCAAAACCCGTGCGACAACCCCAACGTCGCTTAAATCCGCCTATGATGGAGGTGATAAAGGAGGAGATCCTCAAGTTTCTTCAAGCGGGGATGATTTATACAAACTAGGATAGTAAGTGGGTGAGACCAACTCAAGTGGTGCCAAAGAAGAGTGTAGTAATGGTAGTTGAGAATGATAAAGGTGAAATGGTACCCACTTGTGTCCAAAACGGGTGGGGAGTTTGCATTGACTACTGGAGGCTAAATGCGGTAACCCAGAAGGATCACTTCTTGTTGTCATTCATTGATCAAATGCTCGAGAGACTTGCTAGTCATCCATACTATTTATTCTTGGATGGGTACACGGGGTATTTTCAAGTGGCCATAGCTTCGAAGGACTAAGAGAAAACCACCTTCATGTGCCCCTTTGGTACGCTTGCTTACCGGCGTATTCCTTTTGGGCTATGTAATGCCCCCGCTACTTTCCAACGGTGTATGGTAAGCATTTTCTCGAAATTTGTTGAAAACTTTGTTGAGTTGTTCATGGATGATTTCACCATTCATGGCAATTATTTTGAATTTTTTAAGCAAATTTAGCACAAGTTCTTAAGTGTTGACTTGATGCTAATCTTGTGTTAAATTTCGAGAAATGTAATTTTATGGTAGAACAAGGCATTTTCTTAGGACAAATTGTCTTCTCTAAGGGTATTGATGTAGAAAAGGAAAAGATAAACACAATTCAAACTTTGCCTTATCCTACTAATGGGCGCGAAGTGTGCTATTGTCTTGGTTATGCAGGATTCTACCACCTGTTCATCAAGGACTTTTCCAAAATTGCATCTCTTTTGTGCAAATTGTTGCAAAATGAGGTGGAATTTTTGGTGGACAAGGGTTGTAAAGGGCCCTTCAATTTATTGAAATTTGGTTTTGGCCTATATCATTCAACCCCCCGACTAGTCCATGCCCTTTTAGATCATATGTGATGCAAGTGATTACGCCATCAGAGCAGTGCTTGATTAAAGAGTGGGGAGAGTTCCTCATGCCATCCACTACACATCCATGACTCTCAAAAAGGCCCAAAGGAACTACTCCACCACCGAAAAGGAGTTGCTAGTGGTGGTATTCTCTTTAGAAAAGTTTTGATCTTATTTGCTTGGTGCCAAAGTTAATGTGTACACTGATCATGCAGGTGACGAAGAAAGAGGCCAAAACAAGATTGATTAGATGGATTTTACTATTGAGCGAGTTTTACTTGGAGGTCCTAGACAAGAAGGGTACGGAGAACCTTGTAGCCGACCATTTGAGCTGGTTGGTTCCATACCAAAAATATGAGGTAATATCACCAATGACAGAACATATACGTGAGAAGTTCCCCGATGAACAATTTTTTTCTATCGGGAACCTCTAATCGTGGTATGCCGACATTATGAATTTTCTTGTCTCCGGTAAATTTCCTCCCCATTTTACAAAGGCTCAAAAAGATAAGCTAAAAAGTGATGGTAAATATTTTGTGTGGGATGATCAGGTTGTTAGGAGATGTATCCCTGATAATGAAGTGCATTCAATTCTTGCCTTTGGTCATTATTATGCATGTGGTGGTCATTTTGGAGCAAAGATGACCGCTAGAAATGTCCTAGAAAGTGATTTTTATTGGCCTACATTGAATAAACATGCATACACTTTTTGAAAAGCTTGTGATGAGTGTGAGAGAGTAAGAAATATTTTCTCTTGGAATGAGATGCCTCAAAAACCTATATTTTATTGTGAAATATTTGATGTTTAGGGCATTGACTTTATGGGACCTTTCCCTAACTCTTTTGGCTTTAAATATATTCTTCTTGCCATTAATTATGTGTCAAAGTGGGTTGAACCAAAACCCACTAGGACTGATGATTCTAAAGTGGTTGCATATTTATTGAAAGATAATATCTTCTCTAGGTTTGGGGTCCCCCGAGCCTTGATTAGTGACCGTGGCACCCGTTTTTGTAATCGGACAATTGAGGCACTTTTGAAGAAGTATGATGTTACACACAAGACATCCACTTCCTATCAACCACAAACCAATGGCCAAGCCGAAGTTTCCAATCGGGAAATCAAGTCCATTCTTCAAAAAATGGTTAATCCTAACTGGAAGGATTGGAGTTCTCATTCGAATTATGCTTTTTGGGCATATAGGACGGCATATAAAACACCAATCGGTATGTCACCACACTGGTTGATCTTTGTAAAGTCATGCCATTTGCCAGAGGAAATAGAGCATAAAGCCTATTGGGCGGTCAATAAGTTCAACATTGACATGGAAGAAGCTGTTTTGCATAGGAAGCTGCAATTACAAGAACTGGAGGAGCTAAGAAATGATTCCTATGAAAACGCTAATATTTACAAGGGAAAAACGAAGGCTTTGCATGATAAGATGATCAATAGTAAGGTGTTTGACCTAGGTGAAAAGGTCCTCCTGTTTTAATCTCGCCTTCGCCTGTTTCCTGGTAAATTGAGGTCACAATGGATTAGTCTTTTTGAAGTGGTGAAAGTTTTTCCACATGGTGCAATGGAGATCTTAGATCAAGCTAATTATAACTCCTTCAAGGTGAACGAACAACGTTTAAAACTTTACCATGAAAGTTTTGTGTCGAAAAAAGGAGAAGATGTTGATCTTCTTGACATGGTTATCAGTAAACCCAAGAAGAGAGGTAAGTCATACTGATGACATTAAATAAATTTGGTTTTGATGATCTGGATAGTCACTCTACACTTTTCGTTGATGTTGTTTCAATTTAGGTTTTGGTCGTTAATTTCATTATTTTGTCGTGTTCGTATCATGGATGTGTTTTTCCATGATTTTGTAGCCAATTGAAATGCATAGCACTAGATAGAAGAAGGTGTGAAGGAAATTAGATGAGAGGAAAGGCTTGGAAGTTGGTAACTTCTAAATTTATTTTGTAAGTGAGGGAGACCCTATTTGTCGCAAGTCACGACAACCACATCGCGAGTCGCGACGAATAGGGGATTTTGAAAACTCCCAGTTTCATTTGTTCGTGAGTCGCGAAAAGCCCATCGTACTCGTAATGAAAATCAGAACCGTTTTATGAAAATATGAACTTACAGATCCAGTTTTTTGTGAGCGAGACGTAACTATCGTGAGTCGAGACACTCTGTCGCGAGTCGCGATGGTGTTGTGGAGATCTCCATGGAAATCATAAGTGTTTGGGAAAAATTGCAACTCCCAGCAACATATTTTTGTGAGTCACGATAAACTGTCGCGAGTTGCGATGGTTTTGTCACGATCACCATAGAAATCAGAACTTTTGTCCAAAATTCCAACTCCCAGTAACATGTTTTAGCGAGTCGTGATAGATTGTCGCGGGTTGCGACGGTTAATTCGTGATCGCTATAGAAATCAAAAGAAGTTTGAAAATTTTACAACTCCCAGTATCCAATTTTTGTGACTCGCAACATTGGCGTCGCAAGTGCGATGGCTGCTTGACTTTTTGTTGCCCGTTGACTCCAACATCGTGACTCGTGACACCACTATCACGAGCGCACACTATTCATTAATAAAAAACCAGGCAGAACCCGTTCATTAAACTCCACAACTTCTTCTCCTCCGCCTCCATTACCTTCCGACCACTATTTCTCCACCAAAAACTGGCCGAACTTTCATTAAACCGGGCAAAAAAACTCCCCATCACAAACCCTCCACCAATTCACATCAATTTCACCAAAAAAATCCAACAATTAGTTCCAATTCGAAACACTAGAAATTGGGGATTTTGAATTTCCGAATTCTTCAGCTTGAGCATTTTTGTGGGCTAGTTTAATTCATCCTCCTAAGCTTCAAATTGGTACATTTATTCAACCATATGCTCTTGAATTGTTATATTTTTGAATTTGTGATTTTTGAGAATGTGCTAATTTCTGGGATTTTTTGCTAACGTGAATGTCAATTTTGGTGAATATAATTTATGGGAATTTTTGTGATTGTGATTTATGTGAATATGTTCATTTGATGAACTGATTATCTTTTGGGAATATTGATGATATGAATAGGTTCTTGTTCTGCTAGCTTAAGGTAAACAGGTTCATGAAATGGATGGGGGATGTTGGTTTTGTGATTATTTCATGAATATGTTCAGGAAATTTGTGACTAGTTTGTGATATGAATGGTGGAATTTATGTGGATTTAGGTTTTGATTCGGGTAAATTTTAGCACTAGTTTGACTTGGGCTTAGGATAGTTAACGTTATTATTGTAGCATGGTATAGTTAGCATCACATTTAGATTGAAATTTATGCACATGGACATACATGCATTTTACATTGTTATAGTGGCTTTCTAATTATTGTAGTACGTTGACTACATCATTTTGATTACAATTGCTAATTTCTATAATAATGTTTGGGTGCTTATTGCTATGAGTTGCATACTAGTTTATAAAAATATATTCTTTTGAAATAATATCCAAGTGATTATAGCACGAATTAAATTATCTTATTTCCATGTACGTTTGATGTGATTCTCTGTATTGAATATACATGGCCCCAAAGAAGAGATCGAGAGCATGTCCTTCTGCCACACCTCCACCTCCTCCGCTGAT
>JAULKM010044570.1:0-13014 GCA_032355605.1 Rubia tinctorum
TAAGATATTTATTTGTAAACTTTTTCAATTATTTGCTAGATAATCTTTACTAATTTTATTTATAGTCTAACACTGTACACAATAAAAAAAATTATAAGCATACATGAGCACCCCCTTGTATTTAGTTCTGGTTCCGCCACTGGCCTTAACTGAAGAAAACTTTGAGCGCAAATAATCCAACATACAATTATTCAACATTTTACACCTATTATAGTGTGGCTAAGCGAAAAGATCATTGGTGTGGCCGCCTTGTATGATTGATGCCAAAATTATTAGTTTATACCCCAGTTCCAAGCTAATTTTACCCAAAATTATGAGAAAACGTTTTGCCAAAATTAAGAGAAAATACCCAAATGATTTTAACCCAAGCAACTCCAACTCATCTGTAAACCCAGAAGAATAATTTCTTGCGTACCAATTATGTAAATCAGTTGCATGGGTGACTTCTGTCGGCGTTGCAGTGGCGTAGTGCAGAGGCGACGACGTTGAGCTGCACCGAGGATATGTGGCTGGCGACGTTGGAGGAGTTTGTGGAGGCGCACTGGACGAGATTGTCGAACATGGCCCCCGACAACGGGGCCTTGGCCGAGGAGGTGGTGGCAGGGTTCTTGGAAGAACGGTGGCTCTTCGAGAGACAACCGCAGAAGGACAAAAGCAGCGAGCTCAAGGGACGAGCGGTGGAAAGCTCGAGGACGGAAGCTCTCGACAGGGGCTTTAGCGGTGAGTTCGAAGGTAACCGGTGGCAAGCTTGAAGGTGCTGGCGGCGAGCTCGAGAGGCTTCAGTGGCAAGCTCGAAGGACTGGCAGCGGAGCTCTCTAGGGTCGAGGGGTGAGACTTTCGAGAGTCCAGGGCATTGGCAGCGAGCTCGATGGACTCTGTCGAGGGGCAACGGCAAGCTTGAGAGGCTGCGATGGACGAGGGAGGCAACGGCGGCGAACAGAGAAATCACCAAAGGGATCTGAAGGTAAGTTCGCAAAGCTGGTAACACGGCCAAAGAAATTGGCGCATGAAATCACATGCCAGCAAAAAAAAAAAAACCACCGCGTGTGGAATTCACACGCTAAGTCTTCTTCTATAATGGGGTGTGTGGATCTCACGCGTTGGACGGACTACACCTTATGTTATCCAGAAACCTTTTGGAGACATGTTACGAGTTTTCGGGGAAGACTAGGTGATGTGGTATTCCTGACCAAGTAAAGTGGTTGTTGTTCACCGTGTATTGACTCTTCCTGTAAAACAGATCCCGCAAGTGAGTTCGAGAAAAATATTCCGACAATCAAGTCAGTGTTCTTCCTTCAGAGAATCAGAATCTCTCAGTTTAGTGTACTTACCTGAGCCAGTGTTGCTCTCCTTGTATTTATAGTGGATCGTTGTCGTGGTTTCGCATTACTAGGGTTTAAGATCATGGATTGTATCGTGGTTACTACACTTTCAGTTTGTGGCTAAGTGCTGGTCCTAATCCCTCTTTCTCGGTTTATGGTTGAATCCACTTAGGCATGTTTCTGTCTTTATCGGTTCGTGGTTGGTTTGAACACAGAGCTGAACATTGTACACATTGAACGGAACCTTGTGCACTTTATCTCTGTTCATTCGCAGTTGATTATTGGGCTAGGACTTAATGCCAGCAGCCTCTTGTTCTTAGGCTATGTATACCCCATAATCCTCCCCCCCAGCCACGAAGTCAGTAAAACACGAAGCGATGTGGTTGTAAGATGTACACGAACTGTTATTCTATTTATTTTTTGAACTATAATAACATGTTCATCATCATAGCCACTTGAACTTGCGAAGTATTGTGTGCTTCTTGGCTGTGTTTGATAAACAGTTGAGTTGTCTAACTTTTCAAATTTGAATTCAAAATTTTAAACTACAAGAATTCTGGTGAACTTCTAGTTGTTGCAATCTTGTAGCCGAGATTTCATCCTTTATATTCGATGTTGATGTTCCGAGATTTCCTCTTCTACCGTTACACTTTCCCCCTTTGTAGTTGCTTCAATTTTAGTGAATTAATTGTGTCACTATTCAGTGTATTATCTCCACTCATACACCACCGCCTTCTCATATTCCTAAAAAGGTAATTCACTTTTTGCCAGACCTTCATTATTTTCTGCTTCCTTTTGGTTTTTCAGTTTCTTAATTAAATTCCGTATCCTTTCTAGATTCTTTATCTTCTTTTCCTTTGTTTCTTTATTGCTCTAGTCTCTCATCACACTCCATTAACTCGTAAGTTTCTCTGTTCTTGATCATTTCTTCCTTTCTAAGACGCTTTTTATAATTGTGAATTTGCACAGTGTCTCTATTCTAGTAAGATTGCTTTTTAATCTTGGTCTAGGGTTTCTCCGGTTGTTTTTTTGGCGTATATCCTATGTTCCTTCTTTCAAATTTCAACAGAAAATTCCTTTTTGCGTTCTGTGATTGTAATTGATAGAGTTTTCATCTGAATCTTAGGAATTTTCTCTGCCCAAATGTCTACCTCTAATGTTGCTAGTCCTTTTGTAAAAGATATCCATGTTGACGATATCAATTCCGAAGAGGATTCCGACCATCTCACCAGTTCGTTTACTGTTAGTAGTTTTCTTTCCTATTACCACTCAAAGAATTTAAAGCACAATTTTACTTTTTTTGTCTTCGTATGAGTTTAGGGCTCCTGATTACTCTGACAGTGTTCGCACTCTTCCTCCTGGGTTTATCTCTTGCTATTTGGATTATCTTAAATTTGAACTTGCTTTTCCCTTACCTTATCACGTTCTAGACTTACTCTCACATTATTGGGTCGCATTATCTCAGCTTCACCCTAACGTTGTCTCGATCATTTTCGCTTTCTATAATGAATGCAAGGTAGCACAAGTCCCGTTTTTATTGACCTATTTTGTAGCCTTTATCAGTTTCGCAAGGTGAAAAACTTGTTTGACGAATTCACCCTTTATCCAATCATTCCCAATTTCGAGTTTGTTAGCGGATTTTCTAAAAACTGTGGAGTATGGCGTAAAAAAATTCTTTTTAAAACTTGGTAATGGGAACGAAAAACTTTTCAAGTTTGCAACTATAATGTTCTCACATCCAATTTGTACGAGGCAGAGGTTCATCTCAATGCTGAGTTCAAGGTTGTATTAACAATCAGCAAACTTTCGATCTTTCTTAGTCATGCTGATTCTGATAATGAAGGTGTTCGTTTGTCATTATCTTTTTTTCCCTTGTCCTACTTATTTTTATCTCATACTCTTCTCATTGTCTTATTACTTCTGCGTGTTTGTCTGACTTGTTTTGTTCACTAGATTGCAAATATGGATTTAGCTAAGCATTCCGTTGAGAGGGTTTTTTTCCTGATCATGCATATAAGGAGCCAGAAGCTACACCTACTCAAAAAAATGACAAAAATGCAACTGTTACCCCATAGGAGAATGTTGTCGAAGCAAATTCTCAGCTAATAACTACTAAAGTTATAGCTAATGAAGGTAGTGATGTAGCTACTGGAAATGACGCTGATACCACCCAAAGAAGAAGAAAAAAGGATCAAATTGGTCGATCATGAAGCACCTTGGAGCCCCCTAAGATAAGGGGACTATCATCCAATCTCACCCTAAACTTCCACCACGAAGCCATAACTTAGTGGTAGAAGGAACTATTCCTGCTACTATGTCTAAACTTTTGCTCCATGAAACAATGGCTATGATATGTTCATTTAAAAGTTTTGAAATAGTTTTTAGTTTGATTTGATGTTCCTTTATTACAATGTCTAACTGTTAGATTTACTTATGTATCTTTATGGAAATGTGATAAGGTTGGTGAGAGTCTTTAGCTTGTCAACGATAGAGTTGGGTAATTGTCAAAGCAAGATGGTTCGTTGCTGAAAAATGTCATGCCAGTGAGAAAAGTGTGCAACTATGAAGGTCTCTCTCGAAGCTACTGATGAACGTTCACTGGCTTCTAAGGAACATGCAAAAGCCACTGAGAAGGAAGCCAAGAAACTACGTCATGAGTTGGAGGATATACGGACTAATGGTATTGCTTCGCCTAGATAACCTCAAGTCCTTGTTGATCGGCTCTTTAAAACTAAATCTTTCTTCAAGTTATTTGAGGATGTTTCTACTTTCGCTTACAAACTTGGGTAATGCCAAGCTCTAGTCAAATTACAAGGACTAAAACCTACTTTGAAGGCTACAAAGTTACCTAAACTAGCTAGGTCTGAGGCAGTATTGGAGCAAGAGAAAGCTTTACTTAATGATGTTTCATTCGCACCATTTCTGATGGTGGTCATACCTTGTTATCTCACCTCGTTGGTCATCCTTATTTGCCCTCTGTGAGTGAGCTGGACAAGTGCGAAGTTGATTGTTTTAAAGATCTTCCATTCGCTTCTTGTGATCCTAAGCTTTCTTCTAATCTTAAGGCCCAAGCTAACCCTGAGGTTTCCACTTAGCAGGCGAACAAGGGGGATTCTGCTCTCGTTGTCCAGAATTAGTTTGCTTCTCCCTCTATTGTTAGTTGATTTTAGTGTCATGGATTTTGAGACTTTTCATTTGTAATTAATAACAATACTTTGATGTATGCTAACACTGTTTGTACTATTATGGATATCAATTTTGAATAACTCTTCTAATTTTGCAACTTCTCATCATATTTATTTATATGCAGGGCTTTGATATTTTGGTTTATCAAAAGTTTTTGAAACGTCTTGACTGTTTTGGATCTAATGTTTGTTTTCACCATCGCCTTTGTTTTCACCATCGCCCTTGGTCTTTCTATCCTCACTCACATTGTCCCATTAGGTTGGTTGAAGCTACTCAATCCATATCCAAGGAATATCTTGAGCTTGTTTCTGACATCTATCCAATTTCGACTTTATCTAAAATATGGAATTAGATTAAATATTCATAAATTATTTTCATCTTTAAAAAAAGACGAAAGAAATTTAATCCATTTTTCATTTATTGTTTGGTAAATAAATTACCAAACGCTTCTCTAGAATGTCCAATATATGTTTTTGTATCTTCCAGGAAAATATGTTCCATTTTCATAAGATTTTCTTGACAGTTATTCAAAAGGTCGAATAATGTGTATATATATTGGACCTTTGCAGATCGCTTCTCTAATTTGGAATCCATTACATTATATCTTGAATGGCGAATTCCTACTTCCTCGTCATCTCCATCTCCTTCTGTGGCATGCCCTTGTAGCAAGTTTGTACCTATAGATTATTATATTGAATCCTTGAACAAGAATATAGTTCCTAGCTTAGTCGATCTTGAATTTTTTGGCATATACATGTGTTCGCTTTATCGTTAGGTATTCGTCTGAAGTATATGCTACTGAGTACCGGCGATCTGGAAGTTGGATGGAAGAAGAATTTAAAGGACACACAAGACTCTGTTCGTGAATTGAAAGAATTTTGTGTTGAACAAAAAAAACTTATTCAGCGCCAACAGTTGAGCATTGTGAGAATGCTTAGTCAGCAAGAAGAGGCTAAGAATTTTGCTGCAAACAAAGCTCGTGAAGCTCATCAAAATACCTTCATTATTGATAATCAGTGTTCTCGCATAGACAATTTATTGGATAGATTGAACAAAAAACAGAATGAGTGTGATCACCTTTCTTCTTCCTCAGCCGGGTGGCAAAGTAGGTTTGACAAAGAGTTCGCTATAAATACCCAGCTACGTAGTGAGAATGACTACCTTCATGCTGAGTGTAATCATCTGGACTCATGTGTGCACTAGCTTGAACAAGCTTGTGTTGATTACAAAGACAAGTTTCAGGCCATTCCATCATCATCTCGTGGTTCTACTGAGCGTGGAGATCTGACTATGAATATCGGCGGGCAAAGGATTAATTTGTGTCAGTCTATTAGATTGCATATTCATTGACCAGAGGACGAAGTACAAAACTTGAGAGCTATGAACAAGAATTATCAAGACACTGCTGATGTTATGAGTATGCTGCTTGATCGTGAGGAATTCGGCTCTATAACTGATTTTAAGGCGCTCTATGCGAGGTATCTCGGTCATATAGAACGAAGGGGTCAAACGCAGTAACCGGCCTACTTGTACATGAAATGGCGGTATAATCATATTCTAGATGAGGAGCGCGAGGTTGTGCAACCTCGTCGTTGTGGCGGTTCTTCATCTTCTGGATCATCTCGCCCATCAAGGCGTAGATAAGTTTTCTTATATTCGATGTACTAGTTTTCTTTTTGGAATGTTTCAATTGGTACTCCTATATTATTTGTATTTTAGAATCTGCTTCGTTCACTCTCGATTAACATAAAATTTTATGCTTTTTGCATTTGCACATGTTCATTTGTATGTTTGTCTAAGTGGTCTATTGCTTTTAAAATTAAGGTCATAAACCTTTACCATTCAAAGCTGCATGTCTTATTTTGCTTCTGTTGCTAATTTTGTAAGCACATTTGCCTTTTTTGCAAGATAAATGGCTTGCCTAATTATGCTTATGAAGTTTCAAGATCTATAGATTGCAATATCAAGAGCTTGTATTGTGCGAACTGCAAGGTCTATTACTTGCTTATGTCACTATTTTTGTAGGCATGTTTTCCTTTGTGCAAGATATATGACTTATATAGTTAAGTTTACAAAGTTGCAAGATCTATAGCTTGCGAACTCAAGAGTTTGTATTATGCGAACTGCAAGATCTATTGCTTGCTTACGTCGCTGTTTTTGTAGGCATATCTACCTTTTTGCAAGCTCTATAGCTTGCAAAAGTAAGGTTACGAAGTTAAAAGATCTGTAGCTTACAAAATTGAAAGGTTGTGTTGTGCGAACCACAAGATCTATTGCTTACCTTTTTTTTGTTTTACCAACTTAGTTAATCGTCTTCTGACAACTTTGTATCTTGTTGTGACATGATTGGCCAGACTCAATTGTTCACTACTAGAAGATTTGATATTTATTTTGCGATATTCTACAGTTGACTATTATTCATAAGATGTAAGTAAAGAACATCAAAAGTGAGTTGCCTCAAAAGATGCTTTTTGATATTTATAATTAACTACTGCGATAATATCACCTTCAAAACTAAACAAAGATGCAAACATCACCAATGTTGATCTCATGTCTCCTATGCAACTGATCATTCCCTATCCCCCACTTTGGATCTACACATAAAACTTTCTTAGGTTAATCACATGTCAAGTGTTAGGGATGCTGCTGTCATCCAATATTTTTAACTTGTAGCAGTTAAATTTGTGCGCTTTAGCTATTTTGTACGGGAATTTTCTATTTTCTTTGTGTATCACTGTCTATGGCAATAGTGTGCGGCACCCCGAAGAAACAAACTATATTCTGCCAAACGAACTTCCTCGTTACTTCTATCGTGACTCTTCCAAATGACTTTTCTTCTACCCATTTTGTGAAGTAGTCAATTGCCACAATTAGAAATCTTTCATTGCCAGCTCCCTTTGGAAAAGGTCCGACTAGGTCAATTCCCCATTTATCGAATGGTCAAGCTCCATACATTCCTGTTAAGGCAACCTGTGGTTTTGTGATATCGGGGCTCTAATCTGGCAGCTTTTGCACTTTAGCACAAAGTTATGCGCATCGATGAACATAGTTGGCCAATACTAACCAGCCCAAATTATCTTCTTCGCAATTGTTTGAGACCCTTTATGCGTTCTACATAATCTTTCATGCACCTCTTTCAAGATTTTTCCTGCTTGCAGTTGTCCTACACACTTTATCCATGGAGATAAGAAACTATTTTTGTATGAGATTACCCCTTCATAAACGTAGTTGTGAGATCGCAATTCCAACTTTCTGGCTTGTATCTTGTCTGTTAAAAATTTCCCATTGCAAATTCCTCTATTAAAAATGTCATCCAGTTTAGTTCTTCTACCTGGATCGTCGACACAGTTGTTATTACTGTACTTCTGACTAAAATAACCTCCACTTTCACATCTTTGTGTCCCATCAATGAATCGAATCTAGTTATCGCAAACTTGCTCAAGGCGTCTACCTTTGTATTTTCACTTCTTTGTACATGTTCAATATCAAAGTATTCAAGTTGGGCAATGAGCTGACAAACTCTTCTTAAATACTTTTTCAACTGCTCTTCTCGCACTTCATAGTCTCCCCAGACTTGCTGGACTGTTATCTATTAATCACTAAAACACTTAACGCTTTTGACCTTCATCCTGATTGTAATGTCTAAGCCAAAAATTAGCGTCTCATATTCAGCTTCATTTTTGGTGAGTGGAAAGTTAAAACGAAGTGAGTATCTGTGATCCCCTTCTTCTAGATTGGCCAGTAGTAATCCTGAGCCGCAACCTTCTCTTCTAGATGCTCTATCAACGAACAAAGTCCATGCGATGTCTACCCACTTAGATTTTCCTTTGTCAATTTCCAAATTTTGTTGCATATTTTCCTCTCGTGCATCTTCACTTGTCATTTCCACGATGAAATTATCCAAGGCTTGTGCCTTTATTGTAGTTTGTGATTGGAACTGAATCTCATATTGCCCCAATTCAAGAGCCTACTTGGTCATTCTACCAAATGATTTAGGCTTTCTTAGGATATTCTTGATTGGGTAATCAATATAGATGACGATTCCATGACTTTGGAAATAAGTTTGCAATCTACTTGTTGAAAATACCAAAGCTAGAGTTAACCTTTCAACCAGTAAGTACACATTTTCTGCACTTTGTAGTATTCTGCTGATGTAGTATACTGGTACTTTTTTTGCCGTCTTAACACACCAAAACTGAACATTTTTTTGAAATCTCCAAGTGCTGGTATAAAGTTTCTCCAGGGATTGGTGACTTCAGTACTGGCAATGCTTGAAGCTGCTCCTTCAATGACTCATAATCTTTCTGACTTTCATCGCTCCAACTAAACTTTTTGATCTTTTTAAGGGCTTCAAAAAGTGGGAAATGTTTCTCAACTTCCTTTGAAACAAATCTACTAACCGATGCCAACAATCCCATTAATATCTGCACTTCCTTAACTGTTAATGGTTGAGGAAGGTCAAATATCACTTGTATTTTCTCTAGGTTAGCGTAAATTGCCTTAGAGGATACCTTGTATCCCAAGATTTTTCCTGCGCCTACTCCAAGTATGCATTTCTTGGGATTAAGCTTCATTCCAATCGCTTTCAGCATATCCAAGGTTTCTTTTAAGTCTTGCACGAAGTTGCATCCTTTTTCTTTTGACAACCATGTCGTCAACATATACTTCCACATTTCATCCTATCCGATTGAGAATTGTTTTGTTGACTACTCTCTGATATGTTGCTCCTGCATTTTTAGGCCATACGGCATCTTCACATAGAAAAATATGTTAAAGCTTGTTATGAAGGCCGTTTTTATGCATCTTCTAGGTCCATCAGTATTTGGTGATATCCCTTATACGCATCCAAGAAAGCTATGACTTCATAACCTGATATCGTTTCCACTAGCTGATTAATTTTCGGCAAAGGATAACAATCTTTTGGGCATGCCTTATTTAGATCAGTGAAGTCTATACACATTCTCCATCATGCTGCCTTATTTATCATCACTGGGTTTGCTAACCATTTCGGGTATATTACCTACTTTAAAATACCTTCCTGGAGCAATGTTGTTACTTCCTCTTTGATTGCTTTCTTTCTGTCACTAGCAAAGCTTCGTTGCTTTTGGTTGGCTCTCTTAACCGAATCACTAATATTCATAGAATGGGTAGAAATTCCTGGGTTGACTCCTCCCATGTTCTTTACATTTCATGTGAATGTATCTTTGTGACTTTGAAATATTTCTATATTTTTTTCTTTCTCCTAGTTTGGAATTTGCTTCCCTATTTTGACGCACTTAGAAGTGTCTTCATCATCCAAAGTAACAACCTCTATTTCCTCTCCCAATTATATTGGAGATTTCGACTGCCCTAACAAGCCACTATCTGAGATAGTGCTAACCATTTTTGTCTGCTCCACATTTCTTCCTGCTTTCATTGAAATTGACGATTTGCCGGTTTCCCTCTATTGTTGAGATTCCTGCTGGAATCGGTTGCTTCCTTACTAAGTGGTATGGGGACCATATCGCCTTTGTTGTATTCATCCATAGTTTTTCAATGATGGCATTAAATGGACTTGTTGTATCCTTGACCACGAAGTAGCACATGATAGTACAATTCTTATCATTTTCACCTATACCCTTTATGCTACCCAAAGGTGTCTCGGCTTGCCTCGTAAATCCTACAAAATAGGATGTGGACTTCTTTAGATCAGTCCGCTTGGAACCCAACTTATCAAAGCAGTGAAAAAATAAGATGTTAACTGTGCTCTCATTATCTACGAACACTCTAGGAACTGTGGCATTTCCAATCCTAGAGATAATGCCCATCGGGTCATTATGAGGCAAAGCGTCGGGAATTGCATCATCTTCACTAAATGTAATTGTCTCGTCTGGACGGAATCTCTTATTAGCAGGCTATTGTAATGGAGTATATCTAGCCTTGGTTTTCTAGGTATTATTAGATAGAGGCTTGGTTGATTCATATATCGATAGGAATACTCTTTCTGGGGCCTCACACGCTATGTATTCTTCCTAATCCACTGCCGCTGTCATCTTATGATTCTTTCTATGTGTGTTTGATATGCCCTGGCTTTTTTCTATGGAGCTCCTTGCTTTATTGGCTTCGTTATATCGGTTTCCTTCATCTTCTTTCTTGTACTAGCTTAGATAACCATTCCTCAAATTATCCTCTATTTTCCTTCTCAAGCCTCTGCAATATTTGATATCATGCCCATGGTCCTTGTAGAAAGAACAATAGTATTCTCTGGATCTCTAGTCGGCAGGTGATATCATTGGTGCAGGTTCACGAAATAAATCTTTGTTCGCTTGCCATATTTCTTTTCTTGACTTCGTCAAAAGAGTCCCTTGAAAGGGTGTAACCTGCACTCGCGATTCTCGTCCTTTCAAAGGGATATTCCTTTTCCCTTTATTTACAAAGGCTCTCTTTGGATCCTCCTTTATTCTCTTTTCACCCCTCTCTCGCTCATTCTTGCGGTTATTTGCTTCTACAGTTCGCATATATTGTTCAATCAATTTTTGCAATTCCCTTGAATTTTTTAGCATATTCTTCATGACCTTCTTGTAAAATTCTCCTGGTCGGATTCCCCCTGTAAATGCACCCAAAAATATTGGAATAACAAATCAAGAACTTGTAAACTTTCAGTGACGAACCTATTATGGCATTCTGCAAAACTTTTGTCACTTTGCTGAGCTATGTTGTTTAGGTCTGCTAATGTTTTGGTGAACTTCTGCTTCTAATATAAGCTCCAAAAAAAAACCAAATCTAACAATTGTGCCCATGACTTAATAATTTTGTTTGGTAAGTATTCATACCATGTAATCGATGTTACCGGTAAGAAAATAGGGAAAGGCTTGCACACTAACTCAATTTCCGCATTGCAAAATTTCCTCCTGTTTCGATAGGAATATATGAATTCCTTTAGGTCTATTGTCCCATCATAGATTTTAATATGCAAAGGCAGCTTGAAGTCCTTTGGTATCTTGAAATCGCAAAGATACGGTGCCAACGATGATTTATCTACATCATCATCTGCCACTATATCCCTTAACTCATCCTCGTACTTGGATCTCATGCTTATGAAAAAACATTTTACTTGTTTTCAGGGATTTCAGCTTGAGCGTGGCTAAGAGCTGATTATACAGACGTTCTCTGATTGCTTCTAAGAAGTTGCGAACACTCTCCTCTCTTTTTCTTGATTTGTGTTAGGAGATTATGCTTCCTCTTCGTCATCCTCCGTATTGTCCTTACTTTGTTCTTGTTCCTTGCTAGGGACATATGCTTGATCTTGGCTGGGATGCATGCTCTTATTGTGCCCAACTGTTTGTTCTTGTGTATGGTGATTCTGGATTTTTCACTTCTAGTGAACACCATTGTTTACTTTGAAGGGAATGAAGGACTAAAAATAATATTTGTCCCCATAGACGCCAATTGATGTGGTATTCCCAACCAATTAAATTGGTTGTTGTTCACTGTGTATTGACTCTTCCTGCAAAATAGATCCTGGAAGTGATTTCGGGGAAAATACTCCGACAATCAAGTCAGTGTTCTTCCTTCAGAGAATCAAAATTTCTCAATTTAGTTTACTTACCTAATCCAGTGTTGTTCTCCTTATATTTATAGCCGATCGTCGTTGTGATTCCACATTACTAGGGTTTAAGATCATGGATTGTATCATGGTTACTACACTTTAAGTTCGTGGCTAAGTGTTGGTCCTAATTCTCTCTTTCTCGATTTATGGTTTATTCTACTTATGCATGTTTCCGCCTTTATCGGTTCATGGTTGGTTTGAACATTGGGCTAAACATTGTACACATTGGGCTGAACCTTGTACACGTTATCTTTGTCCATTTTCAGTTGAAGATTGGGTTGGGCTTGAAGGCCAACAGCCTATGGTTCTTGGGCTAGGTATACACAACCAGGGGATATTGAAAACAAACCGGAGAAAACAAAAAAGTTGGTCGGCGGTTATGAGATCAACACTTTCCCAAAAAAAATGAAGAGCTGGTTCTAGTGATAAGGTTGCAACACGCTAGAAAAGGCGTAAAGTCAAGTTGGTGTTGATACAAGGAAGCTCCAAAATTTAGCACTGACTATGTCAAAATTGTTGAACGGAGAAAAGTCGAAAAGACTAAAAACGTAGATTCCAGTATTGACGGTGAAGGTTTTGACTCCTCGGGTCCCACCAGGCATTCTAATTAATACTACTAAGAATCGGATTAGGCAATATCATCCCTGCAAGACAAAGTCTCCGGAGTATTCCAGAGGAAAATCCTCCGATTATAAAATCAACCCCTGTATGAGTAATGAGAAATAATAGTGAATAAATGAATGTTTAACGATAGACGTACGTTTCTATATACACTCTAGTGACCCTAAGGTTTACATTGGATCATAATACTCTTTAACCCAATTGAGCCAATGGGAGGTCATCACCGTACCTCTCAAAGATACTATTTTTAAGCCCAATATGCTTACTAAATACAACTAAGTAGATAGTTGGCAAGTC
>JAULKM010044581.1:0-13013 GCA_032355605.1 Rubia tinctorum
TCTTACTAAATCTAATTCTAATCAAATCAAAACTCCTAAATTACAATATTTCAAAAATAATTCTAAATATGAGCACAATACCTCATTAAAAAACCCAGTGGGAAAAAGAGTATAGCGTTAATCTACTAAAAATACTAAACTATGAAAAATATAATAAATGACATTTTTGAGATCGTATCAACGGGACTTTATGTTAATCGTCATTAGTGATCCACATTGATAATTAGTCGAACCCATTCAAATTTATCCTAAACCTAAGAAATTTCATCAATCAACAATTATAATTAGTTGTCAACCCTAACTACAATCTAACGTCAATTATCAATGATCATATCGACTAAATAACAAAGTCTTCCGGGTTTGACCGAAAACCTAGCAAACAATCAATTCATAATTATCAACTAGTTGAGCATCCTAGTCTAAACCATGCACTAATCACACAACAAAGCATATAACATATTTTATAATCAAAGCACCGAATAGGATAAAACAAATATTACAAATTCATACTAGAAATTCTGACCAATTGCTCCCAAGAGTATATTTAGCCTAAATTAGCTAAACCCATAAAAAAAACAAAAATCCATGGTAAACATAGGAGAAATAAATGAATAAATAAATGCTATCTAGGGTTTTTGAAGGAGAATTTTTGAATGAGGAGAACACAATGAATGAAGAGAGAGACTAAAAGTGGGCAATAAGTGAGCCCAACATCCGCCACTGCAGGCCTTTGTATATGCTGCAACCCACAATGCCTATTGTTGACTCATCTTCTTGCTTGTTGACTCCGCCGCGGACCGTAGTATATGCAGCGGTCCGTAATGATAAAGCCGGGTTGTTTCTACTAATATCTGACCTTCTTCTTACACATCTTCTAATTACTTCAATTTTTCTTCAACGCTTGAACTCTTCCAAATCCGAACACTTCAACATGATCTAAAACACTTCATAAATTAAAGAATTAGGATATAAAACATATGAATTCATCCTAACCCTTTAATTGATAAAATATTAATTTTTTTTCAATTGAGTCCCTAATCTATTACAAAATTAGATTTTAAATGTGTTAAAAATGGGATATAAATTGAGCACATTAATTGGTAGTTCTTGTTTGAAAGTCACAGATTAGCCCGCACAAAACACGCAAAACACATTACTTCCCTATAAGCATTTTATAAAATTAGTTTGCCTAGTATAAACTTCCTTTGTCTAGTATAATATTTCTTTGATTAATCAGTTTCCTATGATTAAAACCTCTCCCTCCTCCTTCTCTTCACCATAATGGTTTACAAATTTAAATTATAGTCAAACACAAAAGTAAATGATATCCGACTGCACCATAACGGTTTCCATTTTTTTCAAATTTTTGCTGCACCTTTGAAGACACATATGATGCTAATAAGAGGTATGGTGGTTTAAAGAAGGGAAAACTAGCAGATGGCTCCTCCTGAGGGTGATTACCACTTGTTGGTGATGAGCTTGGAAAGTGTGATGTAGAAGATGGGTTGTGTTTATTTCTACTACTTTTAATTTGATGAAGGATTTTTATTTTATTTTATTTCTATTTCGAGAATAATATCCAAGTTTGACAAGGATACATTTGCCCAGAGATCTATAGGTATATATAATCACATTTTTTTATTTAGTGAATTGAAGACACCAAAGAGATGAGGAATAAGTTGTAAGGTTGTGATTCAAATGCAGTTTTTCCGTAGAAATATTCTAATTATGCATGATTCATGTTAATTGATGAAAAATATTATTGCACAATAATTTTCCATTTCTTGCACACACAGGCCTCCTTGAAGGAGAAAAAATGTTAAACACTTTATGATGAAATAACCTCATAAAAACATTTTATTATAACTAATTAACATTTAAAGCATGTATCATAACACATCTTTATTTTTACTTCTTATTTCACAGTCACAGTTTAGCACGCGCGAAGCTAGCAAAACATATTACATCCCTAGATGCATTTTTGAAAATTAGTTTTTCTATTATAAACTTTCTTTGCCTAGTATAATATTTTTTGATTAATTAGATTCCTATGATTAATAACTTTCCCTCCTTCTTCGTTTCACCATTATGGTTTACAAATTTAAATAATGGACAAACATAAAAGTTAATGATTTCCCACTGCACCATAACTGTTTTCATTTTTTTTTAAATCGTTGCACCTTACATGACACATATGATGCTTATGATAAGCAGACTGGTTCAAAGAAGGGAAAACCAGCAGATGGCTCCTCCTAAGGGTGGTGATCACTCTCATTGATGATGAGCTTGGAAAGATAGATGTAAAAGATGGGTTGTTTATTTCTACTATTTTGAATTTGATGATGGATTTTATTTTATTTTATTTATGTTTCAAGAATAATTTGCGAGTTTGATAAAGATATAGATGTCCGGAGATCTATAGGTATATATATCCACATATATGTGTGATTTGGTGAATTGAAGACACCAAAGAGATGAAAAATAAACTGTAGGGTTGTGATTCAAATGCACTTTTTCTGTATATATATTCTAATTATGCATGATTCAGGTTAATTGATGAAAAATATTATCGCATAATAATTCCCATTTCTTGCACACACATGCCCCCTTGAAGGAAAACAAATGTTAAACACTTTACAATTAAATACCCTCATAAAAAATATTTTGTTATAACTAATTAACATTTAAAGTATGTATCATAACGCATCTTTATTGGTACTTCATATTTGAAAGCCACAAATTAGCATGAACGAAGCACGTAAAACCACATTACTTACCTAGATGCAATTTTGAAAATTAGTTTACCTAGTCTAAACTTCCTTTGCCTAGTATAATATTTCTTTCATTAATGATTTTCCTATGATTAATAACTTTCCCTCCTGCTTCGTTGCACCATAACGGTTTACAAATTTAAATAATGGACAAATATAAAAGTTAATGATTTCCCGCTGCACCATTACTGTTTTCATTTTTCTTGCAAATTTTTGTTGCACCTTTAAGGACACATAGGAGGCTAATAAAAGGGAGGGTGGTTGAAAGAAGGGAAAACCAACAGATGGTTCATTCTGGGGGTGGTGATCACTTGTTGATAACGATAGTAATCTTGGAATTGCAAGTAGTAGTAATGGTGAGATTTTGGTTGAGTATACTCCCTTTGATGACTTTTCTCTCTCTGGCGACATCTTATGTCCTAGGGACGACGATAGTAATCCTAGAGTTACAAGTAGTAGGAATGGTGTGGCTTAGGTTGTATTCTCTCCTCTTAATGAATTCTCTCTCTATGACAACATGTTGCGTCCTAGGTACGATGATAGTAAACATGAAATTGCAAGTAGTAGCTATTGTGGCTTGTTTGATGTGAGATCTACTACTGTCGAGCAAAAAACAAGGTCAAGTAATCGTAGAGAGAAGAAAATTAGGCCCTGGCGCGAGTGAGCAAGGCATGTGCCTTATTCTTCCTCACATCATAGTTCTGAGGGAAGACGGTGATATAAAGATAGCATTTGCCATTCTGTGCTGAAAGTATCGTTTGTCAAGATTCCTTTAGATGATTTTCAAAGAAATTTCAGACCAACTTTTGAAATGGACTGTGAACTATTGGAGAAAGTTAAACCAGACATCCTATGATTTGCATTTGCCATCTTATTTTGGTTATTGTGTTGGTTTTGGCAAAGAGGTGGTGTTAAAAGGGCGAAGTCCAACTTTGATATTTTGTTTAATTTCATGTTTTGGGATTTTGATTCTTAGATTTTCTAAAATGTATACTTAGATTTTGTGGTGGTTAGACAGAATTTGTTGTTTGCAACAGAATTTTTGTCTTCATACATAATTAATAATTGGGGTGATGTAGAAAATGGGTTTATTTCTTCTACTTTGAATTTGATGAAAGATTTTATTTCATTTCATTTATGTTTCGAGAATAATTTCTGATTTTGATAAGGATATAGATCCCCAGAGATCTATAGGTATGTATAATCAGATACATATGATTTGGTGATTTCAAGGCACCAAAGAGATGAGAAATTAGCTATAGGGTTGTGATTCAAATGCACTTTAACACTTTACGATGAAATACTCTCATAAAAAATACATTTTCTATAACTAATTACCATTTAAAGCATGTATCATAACACATCTTGATTGGTACCTCATATTTGAAAGTCACATATTAGCACGCACGAATCATGTAAAACACATTACTTCCATAGATGCATTTTTGAAAATTAGTTGGCTTAGTATATTATTCCTTGGCCTAGTATAATATTTATTTGATTAATGGGTTTCTTATGATTAATAACTTTCCTTGCTCCTTCACCGCACCATAAAATTCTACAAATTTAAATAATGGATAAAAATAAAAATAATGATTTCCCGCTGCACCATAACATTTTTCATTTTTTTCAATTATTTGTTGCACCTTTCAGGACACATATATGATGCTAATAAGAGGTGGGGTGGTTTAAAGAAGGGATAACCAGCAGATGGCTTCTCTTGAGGGTGGTTATCACTTGTTAATGATGAGCTTGGAAAAATTGATGTTGAAGATGGGTTGTGTTTATTTCTATTGCATTGAATTTGATGAAGTATTTTTATTTTATTTTATTTATGTTTCGAGAATAATTTCCGAGTTTGATAAGGATATAGATCCCTATAGATTTATGGGTATGTATAATCACATATATGTATGATTTGATGAATTGAAGGCACGAAAGAAATGAGGAATTAGCTGTAAGATAAGAAATTACGATGAAATACTCTCATAAAAACATTTTTATTATAGCTAAATAACATTTACAACATGTATCTTGATTTATCTTGATTGGTACTACATATTTGAAAGTCACATATTAGAACGAACAGAAGCACACAAAACACATTAGATCCCCATATTCATTTTTGAAAATATGTTTGCCTAGTATAATCTTTCTTTGCCTAGTATATTATTTATTTTATTAGTCAAGTTCCTGTGATTAATAACTTTCCCTCTTCCTTTGCTGCACCATAATGGTTTAAAATTTTTAATAATAGACAAACATCAAAGTTAATAATTTGCCGAACACCATAACGGTTTTTGTTTTTTTTTAAAAAAACTTTGGTTTACCTTTCAAGACACATGTGATTCTAATAAGAGGTGGGGTAGTTCAAATAAGGGAAAACCAGCAGATGACTTCTCCTGAGGGTGGTGATCACTTGTTCATGATTAGTTTGGAAAGAGTGATGTAGAAGTTGGGTTGAGTTTATTTCTAGTACATTGGATTTTATGACGAATTTTATTTTACTATATCTATGTTTCAAGAATAATTTCATAGTTTGATAGGGATATAGATCCTCATAGATCTATAGGTATGTATAATAATATATGTGTGTGATTTGGTGAATTGAAGGCACGAAAGAGATGAGGAATTAGTTGTAAGGTTGTGATTCAAATGTACTTTTTCCATAGTAATATTCTAATTATGCATGATTCTTGTTTATTGATGAAAACTATTACTGTACAATAATTTCCCATTTCTTGTACACATATGCCCCCCTTAAAAGGAAAAATGTTGAACTCTTTACGTTGAAAATACCCTCATAAAAAACATTTTTTTACAACTATAACATTCCAAGCATGTATCATAACGCATCTTGATCGGTACTTCATATTTGCAAGTCACAATTTAGCACACACGAAGCATGCAAAACTCATTACTTTCCTAAATGCATTTTTAAAAATTAATTTGCCTGGTATAATCTTCCTTTGTCTAGTATAATCTTTCTTTGATTAATCAGTTTCCTATGATTAATTACTTTCCCCCCTCATTCGCTGCACAATAACAGTTTACAAATTTAAATAATGGACAAACATAAAAGTTAATTTTTTTCCCAAACTATTTTATTTTATTTTATTTCCAAATTTTGTTGTACCTTTAAGGAGACACGTGATGCTAATAAGTAGGGTGGTTCAAGAAAGGGAAAACCACCAGATTGCTCCTTCTGAGGGTGGTAATCTATTATTGATGATGTTAATTTTTTTTAAAAAAATACTCACCCAAGTGAGGGGAATTTGTTTGGCTCCTAAACCATAAAAATTATTGATGATGAGCTTGGACATATTGATATGGAAGATGGGTTTAATTTATTTCTACTACTTTAATTTTGATGAAGGATTTTATTTTAATTATATTTAGATAATAATTTCCAAATTTTATAAGGATATGGATCCCCATAGATCTATAGGTATGTATAATCACATATATGTATGATTAGGTGAATTGAAGGTACCAAAGAGATGAGGAATTAGGTGTAGGGTTGTGATTCAAATGCACTTTTTTGGTAGAAATATTCTAATTATGCATGATTCATGTTAATTGATGAAAATATAATCGCACAATAATTTCCCATTTCGTGCACACACATGCCTCCTTAAAGGAAAAAATAGTTTTCCCAGTATAATCTTCATTTGCCTAGTATAATATTTATTTTATTAATAAGAATTATATGATTTATAATTTTCCCTCCACTTGCGCTGCACCACAACGGATAACAAATTTAAATAATGGAAAAACAAAAATGTAAAATATTTTGCGCCGCACCACGGTTGTCATTGTAAAAAAAAATTATGGCACCTTTCAGGACACACAAGATGCTAATATGAGGCAGGGAGGTCCAAAGAAATGAAAAGCATCAGATGCCACCTTCTGAAGGTGGTGATCACTTATTGATGACGAGCTTGGACAGATTGATAAAGAAGATGGGTTGAATTTATTTCTACTACTTTAAATTTGATGAAAGATTTTATTTTATTTTAATTATGTTTCAGGAACAATTTCCAAATTTGATAAGGATATAGATCCCCGGAGATCTATAGGTATTTATACTCACATATATGTATGATTTGGTGAATTGAAGGCACCAATGAGATGAGGAATCAATTGTAATGCACTTTTTCAGTAGAAATATTCTGATTATGCATGATTCTTCTTAATGAATAAAAAATATTATCGCACAACAATTTCCAATTTAATGCACACACATCCCCCTTAAAAATATGTTTAAACACTTTACAACTAAATACCCTTATAAAAAAACATTTTGTTATAACAAATTACCATTTAAAGTATGTATCATAACGCATCTTGATTGGTACTTCACATTTGAAAGTCACATATTAGCACACACGAAGCACGCAAAACACACTACTTCCCTAGATGGATTTTTGAAAATTAGTTTGCCTAGTATAATATTCATTTACCTAGTAAAATCCTTCTTTGATTAATCAGTTTCCTATGATTAATAACTTTCCCTCGCTGCACCATAATGGTTTACAAATTTAAATAATGGACAAGCATAAAAGTTAATGATTTCACGCTTTACCGTAATAGTTTGCTTCTTTTTTCCAAAATTTTGTTCCACCTTTCAAGACACATATATATGATGTTAATAAGAGGCTGGGTAGTTCAAAGAAGGGATTACCAGCAGATGGCCCATCCTGAGGATGGTGAAAACTTGCTGATGATGAGCTTGGAAAATATGATGTAGAAGATGGGTTGTGTTTATTTCTACTGCTTTGAATTTGACGAAGGATTTTATTTTATTTTATTTTTTCTTCGAGATTAATTCCCGAGTTTGATAAAGATATAGATCCTCATAGATCTATTAGTATATATAATGTATGATTTGGTGAATTGAAGGCACCAAAGAGATGAGGAATTAGTTGTAGGGTTGTATTTCAAATGCACTTTTTCCGTAGAAATATTCTAATTGCGCATGATTCATGTTAATTGATTAAAATCATTATCGCAAAATAGTTTCTCATTTCTTGCACACACATGCCTCCTTTAAGGAAAAAAATGTTAAACACTCTCAGAAGTTACGATGAAATACTCTCATAAAAAACATTTTGTTATAGCTTATTAACATTTGAAGCATGTATCATAATGTATCTTGATTGGTACTACAAATTTGAAAGTCATAGATTAGCACGCACAAAGCATGCAAATTATATTACTTCCCTAGATTCATTTTTTATTTTGTTTTTGCATAAGATAATATTTCTTTTCCTAGTTTATTCTTTATTTCCCTACTCCTTCGCTGCACCATAATGGTTCACAAATATAAATAATGGACAAACCTTAAAGTTAATGATTTCCCGGTGCACCATAACGGTTATAATTTTTTTTCCAAATTTCCGTTGCACATTTAGGGAGACATTTGATGCTGATAAGAGGCAGGGTTGTTGAAATAAGGAAAAACCAGCAGATGGCTCCTCCTGAGAGTGGGGATCCTTATTGATAATGATCTTGGAAAGAGTGATGTAGAAGATAAGTTGAGTTTATTTCTACTACTGATGAAGGATTCTATTTTATTATATTTATGTTTCGAGAATAATTTTTGAGGTTGATAAGGATAAAGATCCCCAGAGATATATAGATATGTATAATCACATATATGTATGATTTCATGAATTGAAGGCACCAAAGAGATGAGGAATTAGCTGTAGGTTTGTGGTTCAAATGCACTTTTTCCGTAGAAATATTCTAAATATGCAATAAGTGTTAATTGATTACAAATATTATCGCACTATAATTTCACAATCCGTGTACACACATGTCCCCTTAAACGAAAATAAATTATTAAACACTTTACGATGAAATACCCTTATTAAAAATATTTTGTAATAACTAGTTAACATTTAAAGTATGTTTCATAACGAATCTTTTTTAGTACTCCATATTTGAAAGTCACAGATTAGCACGCACAGAGCACACACAACACATTACTTTCCTATATGAATTTTTTGAAAATTAGCTTGCCTAGTATAATATTTCTTTGATTAATCTGTTTCCTATGATTAATAACTTTCTCTCCTCTTTCGCTGCACCATAGCGGTTTAATATTTTAAAAAAATGGTCAAGCATAAAACTTAATGGTTCCCGATGCACCATAATTCTTTTTCTTTTTCAAAATTTTGTTGCACCTTATTGGTGACATATGATGCTAATAAGAGGCCGGGTGGTTTAAATAGGGAAAAGTAGCAGATGGCTCCTCCCGAGGGTGGTGATCACTTGTTGACGATGATCTTCGAAAGAGTGATGTAGAAGATGGGATGAGTCTAATTTCTACTAATTTTTTTTTATGAAGGATTTTATTTTATTTAAGTTTTGAGAATGATTTCCGAGTTTGAGAAGGATACAGATCCCCAGAGATCTACAGGTATGCATAATCACATATATGTATGATTTGGTGAATTGAAGGAACAAAAGAGATGAGGAATTAGTTGTAGGGTTGTCATTCAAATGCAATTTTTATTCTAATTATGCATGATTCAGGTTAATTGATGAAAAATATTATCGCACCATAATTTTCCATTTCTTGCACACATCTGCCCCCTCAAAGGAGAAAAAATGTTAAACACTTTATTATGAAATACTCTAGTAAAAAAACATTTTGTATAACTAATTAATATTTAAAGCTTCTATCATAACTCATCTTCGTTTTTACCCCATATTTGAAAGTCATAGATTAGCACACACGAAGCACGCAAAACATGTTACTTCCCTGGATGAATTTTTCAGAATTAGTTTACCTAATATAATCTTCCTTTGCCTAATATAATATATTTTTTGATTAATATGTTTCCTATGATTAATAACTTTCCATCCTCCTTCGCTGCACCATAATAGTTTACAAATTTGAATAATGGACAAACATAGAAATTAATGATTTCCCGATTCACCATAATGTTTTTCATTTTTTTCAAAATTTTGTTCCACCTTTAAGGAGACATATATATGATGCTAATAAGAGGCGGGGTGGTTCAAAGAAGGGATAACTAAAAAATGTCTCAACCTGACAATGGTGATCACTTGTTGATGATGAACTTGGAAAAATTGATGTAGAAGATGGGTTGAGTTTATTTCTACTGCTTTGAATTTGATGACGAATTTTATTTTATTTTATTTATGTTTCGAGAATAATTTCCGAGTTTGATAAGGATATAGATCCCCAGAGATCTATAGGTATATATATAATCAGATATATGTATGATTTGGTGAATTGAAGGCACCAAAGAGATGAGAAATTACCTATAGGGTTGTGATTCAAATGCACCTTTTTGGTAAAAATATTCTAATTATGCATGATTCATGTTAATTGATTAAAAATATTATCGCAAAAATAATTTCCAATTTCTAGCACACAGATGCCCCCTTTAAGGAAAAAAATGTTAAACACTATGAGAAATATGAAACACTCCCA
Source organism: Rubia tinctorum (assembly GCA_032355605.1). Classification (NCBI taxonomy): domain Eukaryota; kingdom Viridiplantae; phylum Streptophyta; class Magnoliopsida; order Gentianales; family Rubiaceae; genus Rubia; species Rubia tinctorum. Next base: position 10,240 of record JAULKM010044581.1, read on the forward strand.
TAAATAGTATTTTGTTATAGCTAATTAACATTTAAAGCATGTATTATAATGTATCTTGATTGGTAAAAAGTATTTTGTTATAGCTAATTAACATTTAAAGCATGCATTTGAAAGTTACAGATAAGCACGCACGAAGCCCGCAAAACACATTACTTCCCTGAATTCATTTTTGAAAATTTGTTTGCCTAGTGTAATCTTTCTTTGCCTAGTATATTCTTTATTTTATTAATCATTTTTCCTATGATTAATAACTTTATCTCTTCCTTCGCTGCACCGTACCGGTTTAAAAATTCAAATAATATACAAACATCAAAGTTATTGATTCCCCACTCCACCATAACGGTTTTCATTTTTTTTCAATATTGCACCTTTCTGGACACATATTATGCTAATAGGAAGTAGGGTGTTTCAAAGAAGGGAAAACCAGTAGATGGCTCCTCCTGATGGTGGTGATCACTTGTGGATGATTAGCTTAGAAAGAGTGACGTAGAAGATGGGTTGAGTTTATTTCTACCACTTTGAATTTGATGAAGGATTTTATTTTATTTATTTATGTTCTGAGAATAATTTTGAGTTTGATAAGAATATAGATCCCCAGAGATCTATAGGTATGTATAATCTCTCTCACACACACACACACACACACACATATATATGTGACTTGGTGAATTTAAGGCACCAAAGAGTTGAGGAATTAGTTGTAGGGTTGTGACTCAAATGCACTTTTTCCGTTGAAATATTATAATTATGCATGATTCTTGTTTGTTGATGAAAACTATTATCGCACAATAATTTCCCATTTCTTGCACACACATGCCCCCTTAAAGGGAAAAAATGTTGAACCCTTTATGATGAAATACCCTCAGAAAAATATATATTGTATAACTAAATAACATTCCAAGCATGTATCATAACGCATCTTGATTGGTACTTCATATTTGCAAGTCACAGATTAGCTGATGAAGATCCCAAGATGACTACCACCATAAATGAACACATTCAATGACTTGATCAAACATTCAAGGGTTATGTTCGGGATCCTCTAAGTGACATGGTTGGACCAATGACAAGGTCAAGAATGAAGCTTAGAGATGCGGCATGGAATGCTTTGATTGATCAACTTCATGATGAAAAACTCAAGACCAAATAGACTAGGGCTTGGATTAATTATTCAAGCTTGTCGATTAACTGAAGATGTCGTGAAGAGCACTATACTCTTTTCCCCACTGGGTTTTTTTAATGAGGTAGTGTTATCTTTGTAAAATGTTGTAAAATTATTTCAGTTTGGGTTATTGGAGTGTCATGCTCGGCCATGTGGGATTTGAAAGGCTGAATTTTGAAAATACAGTCCATTAGGGTTAAGAATATTTAGTTTTATTATGATTAGAATTATATTTGGTTAGATTCGATATGGAAATATTCTTCAAGACTACTTATTGAAGAATCTCGGCCAAATTACCTTAGTTACCATTTATTTTAGGTATTTTAGTTATATATTGTTTTAGATTCTTAAAGATGTCATAAGGCGATTCAGTTTCCAATTATTTTTAGGGTTTTGGTTCAATATGTACCCTATAAGGGGGGGAGGGGGCTTTTTCACGAATTTTTACACCTTTTATCAATCAAATATTCATAATTTTCATGTTATACTCATTTCTTGCGAGTGTCTTCATTGTTGCTTAATTCTGGGGTTAATTAAGTATCAATAACCTTGTGAACTAATCTTGGGGGCTAGTTAGTTATCAAGTCGAAATTAAGAATACCCCGAGGGCTAGATTCTTGAATTTTGTGTTGCCATATTACGGTTTGGGTGTGATTTATCTTATTGTAAAAGATCTAACATTCCGCAATCCAGAGTCTTCCCAATGAGATTCATATCAGTTGGTATTAGAGCAAAGCAAAAGAACCTCTAGTCGAGATTCATCAGGGGTTTCAAGCTCTTGCATTATTTTATTTTCAATTTTTTCCGTAGATCTATAAATTCTTTTGTGTCATATTTTAACTGTTTTTGTTTGATCTTTCTTAGCAGAAGGATTGATTCTAGAGTCAAAGGTCATCTAAGGGTACGCGAGTTAGAATACTTCAGTATTACTATCCGCCCCCACCTTCTTCAATCGAGTCAGGAGGAAGTCGAAGGGTTTGAGTGTTAACAAGTATTATCCGCTTTCACCCCCCCAGTCAGTATCGTAGTTTTTAGGTAGCTTATACAGTTTATGCGCTTGCGATATTTTTCTTCATCTCTTCTGAAAAATTATTGCATGCTCATAATTCTATTTGTTTTTTTATCGTTCTTTGATTCCGTGATCTTGAATCGTTATTGAATTCTTGATTGCACCTTATTCAAAAAAATAGTGTCTTTCGTCATTTTCCATATATATATAGTGTCATATTCTAGATATTTACGATCTTGAACTCGAAGTTCATTTGAATAAAGAGGAAATTGTCGCAGATTTCTTATTCCAATTTTTATACAGGAAAATATTGCTCCAAAAAAATTGAAAATAAAAAACAAAGGCCATCAGATTTTTGGATTTCAAAATCTGAATTGGGGTTTGGAAATTGGAAATTTGGGGCCTTTTAGTAATTTTCCAAAGTTTGGGGGCTATTTTGCAATTTCTGAAAATTTGGGAATGCACACGGATGAAATTAATTTGGGAAATAAGATTTTGGTTGTGAGTATTATATAGAGTGGAAAATTTGGAGTTGGGGCTGAGAAAGAAAGAAAAGAAAAAGGAAATCCGATTTGAAGAGGAAAAGAAACAAAATCCTAATCG